>JANHFN010005427.1:85001-96519 GCA_032468175.1 Toxicocalamus goodenoughensis
AAAGGGAGTAATGGCCAGCTGGGGAGGAGAGATGCGGCTCTCCTCAACCCTGCAGACAGTCTCCCCCCTCTTCACCAGCTCGGGGCGCTCCAGCGGCGAGCACGGATCGAAGCCTTGGAGAGACGAGGTTTCGGTCTGTCACCGAAGAAGCTCAAACCGGAAGTCCCACTTTTTCCCTGCTTTTTCAAACTCAGCTGTGCCACGCAAAGCAACTGAGGTTGAAAAAGCAGGACATAAAGGACAGATAAGAGCCTGGGCGGGCAGGTGGGCCAAAGAGCAGCAAACACAGAACCGGTTCGATGTCTGCTGCTCTTCAGAGCTACCGGTTCTATACAGCTGGGCAGAACCGGTAGCATCCCACCCCTGATCTTGTCTGAATTTGCAAGTAGGGCCACCAATCGATATCAATACCTTCTTGTTTTAGTTCTTGTGTTGTTCTCAGCCTTCCTTGTGAGTCAATCAATTCCTTATATTTTCTCATCTTATTTAAGTCCATTGCATTGGGATATATCAATGCTTCCATCGTTGACAGCCAGATTGGTATTTTAGTGTAATGGTCCCCCCCCCACACCTGAATAAATGTATCTCTGATCTGATGCCTTTGGAAATAAGAATATTTACTTTTCCGTTTCCATAAGAATCCTTGCCACCCTTGTTGCAAGACATGTCCCTCTATTAATAATATTCTTTTATTATCCAAATTAATCCAATCTTTTATCCATGTCATGGCCGCTGCTTCATAATGTAATTCCCAATCTGGAAGTAGGCACTTTGGTTCTTTGAAGACACAGCCCTTGCTTATGGCTTGTGACCTCCACCATTGGATAGAGTATAGTACCTTTGGTGGAACCTGAACCTTGAGATTTGAGTTGCTCCTGCCTGACCTCTGGTATGGCAAAAGAAACCATTGTAGTATCCTTGCATGAAGCCGTGCCCATGGTACAATTGCTATGCCGGACACCATTTTCCCCAGGAGCTGTGATAGTAGGTTCAGCGTCACTGACTGGGCTGACTGAATTTGGACCGCCAGTACTTTGATACTGGCTTGTTGTTCTTGTGACAGGCAGATCGCATGACCCGGTATCTATGATTGCTCCCAAGTGCAGTAGGGAACCAATGACTCTTGTCAAAAATTCACTGAGAACCCGTGTTCCTGCAGAGTCCTGGTGGTGATCTGTATGTCCTCTGCTGCTCTGTCCGGTTAAGAGGCCTGTATCAGTATATTGTCCAGGTAACATTGGACGCACACTGGAATTATTTTGAGGTGCAACGCCACTGCTGCCAGCACTTTGGTGAAAGCTCTGGGTGCTGGTGATAAATCGAAGGGTAGGGCCTAGTATTGGAAATGCCAGCCAGTGTACTGAAAACACAGGAATTTCCAATGAGAAGGTAGAATAGAAATGTGTAGGTAAGCCTCCGTAAGATCTATGAAGATCAGAAATTCGCCTTCCCGAATGCTCCCCAGTATCAACTGAAGGGACTGCATTTTGAATTTCTTGTATATCAGATATTTGTTCAGTGTTTTTTGATCCAGAATTGCTCTTCATCCCCCCAAATTCTTTGGAACTATGAACAGGATGGAGTAGAACCCACCCTTGCTCGTCTCATAGGACCGGTTGGATGGCTTGGGTGTCCAGTAGGTGTTGCACTGCTGCCTCCATGAGGTTTCTCTTTACCTCGTCCCTTGGAATCTGACAACTTATGAAGAAGTTTGGGGATGTGGAGAGAAATTCAAGGGAGAGACTTAGTCTCACTGTATTTAGGACCCAGGTGTCTACTGTTGTTGTTTCCCATTGACCAGCAAACAGATTTAGACGGCTGCCAATGGGAGGGTTTATCTGCCCATCATTTGGCGTGACGGAAGGGGTAGATGCTCATGCCCCTGAATGGATGTTTTTTTGGGCGCTGTTGACCATATCTATCCTTGAAACCAGATCTGTCTGGTTGTCTGTGCCCATGTATGTATGTCCTCTGAAACTGGTGGACACCAAATCTGGTATCTGTGGCCCAAAAGGAAGGCCTGAGAAAATATGGAGATTGATGGTGGTCTGATTTTCTGAACCCCGAAAATAGAACCTTCTTCCTGTCTTTATTCTCTACCAACACAGAATCTAGGGCCTCTCCAAATAGTTTGCTTCCGCTGTAAGGGGCAGAAGCTAGCTTCCACTTGGACCTCATGCCTCCCTGCCAATGACAAAGACACAGTATTCGTCGGGCCCCTACAGAGGTGGCCATAGCTTTAGAGGTAAACCTTGTGGCATGCATGGCAGCATCTGCTGAGATTTCCACAGCCTTTGCTGAGATTTCCACAACTTTGTTGAAATCCTGCTGGGCATGTATGTCCCCTGGGGGAACCTTCCAGTGGTGGGTTTCAAAGTGGTTTACCACTGTTTCAGTGGGCGTAGCTTGGTGGGCACACTTTGAGTGCGCACACAGACTTTGTGTGCACACCAAATGTGCATTTTGCGCATGCATGGAGGCTTTCATTCTCACCTCCTGCAATCCAGCACTCTCCCTGTAGCTTCAACAGCTGATGCGCAGCAATCTGCTGTGCTGCGCAAAGCAGCTGCACTTCAAAAGCAGGGAATAAAGATCAGTATGGGATCCCGGGTTGGCGGGTGGGCCCAACAGCAGCTTGTCAGAGAGAACTAATTCAGTCTCAGCTGATCTTCGGCGCTACCAGTACTCCAGAATTGGGTTGAACTGGTAGAATAGCACCACTGGAACCTGCTCTCGCATCTGGCATAGCCAAAACAATGTGGCCCTGTTGAAGAAAGATACATCCATGGAGGCCTTTATTGCCCAGGCTGAAGCCTGATGCATCTTACGCATCAGGCTTACACATCTCTGCCTTCTGATCCTCTGCTTTCAGGGAATCCTCCCCATGCGGAGCCGGTCTTACAGTTTTGAAGAATTCACTGAAGCCTTAACTCTTTAATCATCAGCACTTCTCCCATGCGTCTCCTTCGCTCGAAGGCTGAGTCAAAACTGGGCATGCTCAGGAGGAGGCGGCATGACCAGGAATCTGACTGACTCAGCTTCCAAGCAGAAGAGTCTACACCCATACAATTGGATTATCCTTCTAGCACAGTGGAGTAGCACATACTATGCAGGTACTGGCTGCAAAGCCTAAAATATTTGCTGTAAAAAGAGCTGGTATTCTTTTAAGAAATCTGATGGTTCTTGCAGCACAATGTTCAGAAAAAAACCCTGCTATTTAATGATAGCTTAGCAAATGTATCTTGCTTGGAATGATCAGTTTATTAGTTAAATTTAATATAATTCAACCACTTAATACAGTAGTTTAGAATAACTAGCAACCATAAAAAAATCAATATTTATAAGTTGCCATTGTCTTACTTTCTGATATTTCTTTGTACATTTCCAATCCTACATTATATGATGTTACTTTTCTTACTAATAATACAAATTTGCTCATGAACCATTTAACTTTTATCAACATTGCAGAAAGGTTTAAAAAGGCTGAAGGTTATTCAGAAGTATGAGCAATGTTACTTCTACCCCATGCCCATACCTGACTAGAAGAGAGCCACATAATGCATTTCTTTTAGGATCCCTGTGGCTGATTTGTAACCATCCTCTACGCAAGTTCAGATTGAACGAATCATGCATGGCCAGACTGAGAACAAATATTTTTTGTAGAGAATAGAAAAAAAAACAAAGAAATATTATAATACGTCCAAAGTGTATATGCAGGTGGACTCCTTGTCCTGACTGATGTTTAGTTATACAGTATTTTTCTTGGACAGTGATTTGGGCAGGCCTTAGGCTCTTGAGAATAAAGAACAATGATCTGTTTCTTTTGTGCAATTTTCTTTTTCTTTTGTGAAATTTTAAAGTGATTGCAGTTTATATTTTTCTAAGTCTAACTATCAGGATAAATACAAATAGTTAATTTAATAATATGGGATTCCCTCTGTTGTAAAGCAAGAAAAACTGCTTTAAGTTTATCCCAATTTTGAAAATAATGAATATATCTAGAATAATTAGATAAATTTAGCTAATTAGAATGTGTATCTTAAAAAGGCAAAAGGAGTCAGCAATGTTATTAAATAGTCTGAGTTCTCATACCAAGAAGTAACATTGTTAACAAGATACAGTAATAAGAATATACTTTCAAAACTAATGAACAGATCTAGTGATGAAAAAGAACACCTCTCATTAATTAAATACTTCAATGTCTTCTCTACCGAAATAAACTTGCAAAGCTGAAACAATCTCTGCAGAAATCATTCAAAATTCAATAGCTGGTTACATGTTTCTTGATACATTTTTATACAATACTGTATACAGCATATGTAAAGTACACATGATGTATACAAAAGACAGCTATTGCAAATGAAGGCAATAAGATGCAAAAGACAGCTTGAAATCCAAAAAGAACAGGAACTCAGAAACATTTTAAACAGTAAAATGTAGGAAAGCACCACAGCTTTTGAAATAAGACATTGAAGAAATAACAGTAAAAACAGTTCTTCTATGCCTAATCAAATTATATCCTAAATTATTTCTATAAATACAAGCTATTGTCCAGAAAATGATGAGCAATAACAGACTGGTAGGATTTACACAATTGTTCTCATTTTAAAGCTTTTGAACAAAATATTGTAAGCACTGAACCTTTATATCCCCAAATACATATGTATATGTGTAAAATTTAATTTAGCAGCTAGAAAATGAAGACTGCCAAGGACCTACCTGTGTGACCATGTTTTGTATGTATGGTGTTGCATGCTGCTGCTGCTGTTGTTGCTGCTGCTTTTGCTGAACAGCACTTTCTATTGCTACTTTTGCTACAGTACTTGGATCTGCTCCAGCTGGTACAGCTACCATAGTTGCACTACAGCCAGCTTTGTTAGGGTCACTTATTGTAACAATTCTCACTCCTACTTTATTGGGGATTCCTGGAATAGTTTCCTTGTCATTATCCTCTGCTGGCCTCTTTACAGTTTTGCATTCTGCTGTGCCATTAGTTGACCGTACTTCAGATGAGAGAGTAGCTGGGGTTCCACGAAGTCCTGAGTGTGGAACTGCTATGATCTGATGCCCCTGTATAACAGAGGCTGTTGCCTGTGGTGAGACAACTACACTTGGGCGTTGGTGAGGCACATCTGAATTCAAACTTGAAATTAGAGGTCCATTAGATACATCAGGGTTGGTACTACTAGGCTGCTGGGTTAAGAGTTTTGAAGCTTCTTGTGTACTGCTTGCAACAGGCATATTCCCCAAAGCTAAAACAGGTCCATTAGAAAATCTTTCCCCTTGATCACCTTTGGCAGCATCTAGTTGTGTGGCATCCAAATTATCTTGTTCTATTGGAGAAATTTCACCATTTCCTATATGGTTGGAAGTTTTGTGATTTGGAATGTTTTTACTTAAATGGGAACCGTCGCCCTTTTCAAAGTCACAGATTCCATTAAGGAGGGGCTTCCTCAAATCACTTTTAAGTTCCTGCATGTCTGGTTGTTCAAAGTTCTGCTTTCCAAGAGCTCCATTTTCATCCATGACTAATGATGATCCATTACTGACTTGTGAGAACTGATTGGCCTCATTCTGAGTTTTCCCTGAGTTAGCTGGAGGTAGACTGGAGTCATGCTTTCTTCCATTTAGAAGACTTCCCACCTGTGTTTCATTTTCTTTTGCATTGCCATTGCTGGTGCTTGCAACTCCTCTTCTGCAAGAAGGGTTTTCCATTACTTCAATTTTGCGCTCATGAATATGTAAGCCTGTTGCCTCCTTTGCTTCTTCTTCCTTTTGGCAAATAATTTTATCTCCTTTGAATGGAGGAGCAGTAGCAGAACATGACTGACCAGCTAGAGGTGCCTGGTTAGGTGGAAGTGCTTGCACCTGAAGCCCAACTGCTGATTGTGACCCACTCATTGTTATTCCAGTTGGAGCAATTATTTGAGTTGCATTTCCCTGACTTGCATTTGTTGTAGCGAAACTAGTATTTGGCACAACTGTTATAGTAACCTGATTGCCAGAAGTCCCTTGAAAAATAGTTGCTGGGCTGTTTGAAATCAACTGGCCGGGCAATATTTGCAAATTGGAAATAGGAACTGTTTGTACTGTTCCTTGGGATTGAATTGCACTCTGGACCAACTGAACATTTTGCTGTCCAACTAGTAATGGCTGAGCAGAAGACTGCCCTTGAACTCCAAAACTCGTTGCTTGGTTATTAGCCATCTGATAAACCACTTGAGGGCTGGGAGCTCTTGCACTGTTTGAAGGAGGAATTTGTGGTGCTGGGAGAATAAGTTTGCCACCAGGAGTAGAAGGGCCTCGTTTAGGAAGCAAGAGTTGTTTTATCAGACTGGATTCATTAGAAGGACCCACCCCAGGACTATTTTGTTGTGGCTGAACTTGCATCTGGACTTGCTGCTGGACCTGGGACGATGCTGGTGAATGCTGCTGCTGCTGTTGTTGACGCTTTACAGAAAGCATCTGACTGACAGTAGGAGGAGGTCCTTGTGACTGGGAGGTGAGAGGTGGAGATGATATTACTGTGGGGACTTGGTTGTTTGACATTGGTCCAGGTGATGGTGAGGAAGTTGGAGTTAAATTTGGCTGTGCACCCAACTGAACAGTTTGGCCAGCTGGGATTGAAGCTGGATTAGTAAGAACAATTTGGTGAATGGCTGGTGCATATGTTGGACCTTGCTGAGTTGGCTGGCTTACAATCACTACACTTTGCTGAGGTGGTGGTGGTTGCTGCTGAGACTGCTGCATTGGTTGCTGTGCCACTGCTGTTGGGACTTGCTGAGAAGGTTTTGGTGCAATATTCTGAAACCCTACTCTTGATGTTGGTGGATTCTGGACACCAGCAATTGTAACCACCTGCCCAGTTGTAACTTGGAAATTCTGAACTGTAGTAGCAGAAACTATATTCGATGCTGATGTTGTAACATACTGCTGAGGTGCTATAATAACAGCATCTTGCTGCTGGTTACCACCCATGGATTGCTGAGTTGATGTTTGTACTGGTTGTGATGATGTGGTTATAAGCTGCTGAGCCTGGGAAACTGCTGAAGTGCATGCTGGTATGTTCTGTACTCTGCCAAAAATATGACCTTGAGGTACAGCTTGTTGAATTACTGTAACAGGAGTGCCTGAGGATATTTGTCCTGGTACCATTGCATGTAGAGATGACTGCTGAATTACAGGTTGATGAAGTAAAGTCTGGGAGCTGACAACGGTAACAGAGGGTTGTGGTCCTGCATTACTAGGATTTTGATTTGAAGATTGTGCTCCACCTCCTACAGCAATAGTAACAGGGACTGCAGACTGCTGAACTGTGTTCTGTATTACTGTGGCCTTCACTACATCACAAGAAATTGAAGCTTTATTCTGTATGACCGTTACAGGAGCATTCTGTTGATGGGGACTATGAACTAAAGGGTTTTGTGGTATCCTGGAAACAGTTTGTACCACTGTAGATGCACCTTGAATTGGAAAAGACATCTGTGTTGCAGCTATAGTTGAAGATTGATTATTAATAGGATTCCTCTGAAAATGGTTTCCTATACTTGATGATCCATGTGGGAATCCTGTTGATAAAGAGGAACAAATCTGAAATGGTAATGCTGAAATCAATAGGAATTAACATTTCTAAATTAAGCTTTGAATACTTCCTGAGTTGGCATTCATCCTGAATTTTATGTATCTCAATGTAATGGAGCAAATATTTTCTACTGTATCCTGAAACATTGGAAACCATTTTTCCCTTTCCTTAATTCATTGAAAAAAAATCATATTAAATGGCTATCCAATTTAAGCAGCTAAACTGGGCACCATTAGATGATTGTTACTTTAGACTCTAACTTTCTCAGTACACTATAATTTTGAAACTAATGCCAAACTATTATAGTGTACTGAGAAATTAAATTAAATAAAATTGTTCAAATCTAATTAAACATTTATCTTAACTATTACTCCATACAACTTATATTGGAAATTATTACATAATTTAATTAAGAAAATATGCTGGGGGTTTTTTCTTTGGCTTGCAGAGCAAAAATTAGTTAGAGGATGTACCCCTATCTCCCAGAAAGACCTCACTGCAAGGGAAATAATATAATTGGAAGATTAATATCTTATCCTCTTATCCATTGGCTAGAGAAGTATAACTTTCCACCAACTCAAATTATCCTCTATTAACTTTTCCCCTTTTTATTCCCTTTTGCCTTTTGCCATGTTTACTGGACTATATAGCACATTTTATTTATTGTAATGTATTCCAATCATACTTCCAAAATATTTGATGAGGATATTGTGTTGACAGTCTGGCTACCTTCTACTATTAACTCTTCCAAACATAATTGCTTTTTCCAGTGACCAAAAATATTTTTACTCTTATAAGTAACTAAAAGCTGATCAATAGACAAAGATGAAATTCAAAATATAATAATACCTGCTGGTGAAGCAGATGGAGCTACTTCAGGAACAGAATCAACCCGAAGAATAGCGTTTGAAGAAGATTGTTGCTGATAGTACATCTGAACAGGAAGTGGTATAGCCCTCCTTTTTACTCCGACGACATGAATATGAGCCTGCCCATTGTTATTTGCATCCTCAACTTTCTTCACTGAATGATTTGGAAATACAGTTCTATCAAAAAAAGAAAAAAAGAATGAGAATGTAGAGTGGTTTTTTTAGGCAGTATGCTTTAAAAATGGAGTTTGGAGTGAATTTTCTCCAGTGAATTAAGGAGAAATGTAGTGCATATGGTTTGGAGCTGAACTAAATATCAATGATTGCCATTGAAGTGAGAAAAAAAATGTAAGGAGGAAAGAAAAGTACTTTGAACTGCTGTCATCTCTCCTAGATTTTCTGACAGCAGGTAGGGTTATTACAGAGCAATAGGTTCAAAGGAAGTAATATTTGACTTTTGGATGAAAGTTAAAAGGGCTAATTTTCAAAATAAAAATAAAATGAGCAAACTATACTGAATTTGTATAACATCTATTTGTCTTTTCAAACAACCACTGTTTTTAATAATGATTACAACTACACCTTGACTTATGACTACTACCTAGCTCAACATTTCTGTTGCTAAGTAAGACAGTTGTTAAGTAATTTTTTTCCCATTTTATGAACTTTTTGCCACAATCATTAAGTGAATCACTGTAACTGTTAAATTAGTAACATGGTTGTTAAGTGAATCTGGCATTTCCATTGACTTTGTCAGAAGATCGCACAAGGTGATCACATGACCCTGGGACAATATAACCATCATAAATAAATGTCAGTTGCAAAGTGGCCAAATTTTGAGTAAGTGACCACAGAGGATGCTGCTACGGTCATAAGTGTGAAAAATGGTCATAAGTCATTTTTTCATTGCTATTGTAACTTCAAATTGTCACTAAATGGATGGTTCTAAGTTGAGTTTTCTAAGGTAAACAATAATGGATTTTTTTTTCAAATTTAGCAATCTATATCAAGTATAGATTTAAAAAAAAATCCAAGCTAGTGTTCTATTCTAGGAATGAGTTTCTCTTACCGAAGACATTTATAAAATCCGGTAGACGTTAAAATTCCACCTCTAGCTAGTTTACTGCATGTAGAGAGATATTCAGAGTACATTTCAGCTCGGGAGACTGAGCAGTCTGAATTAACCTCAAAATGGGCATTTAACCTGGAGAGAGAAAATAGAGGGGAAAAATCTGGGTGAATAAAACTTAATAAAGACTTATTTCTCCTGACTCTAAGAATAATTTTTCTCAGTCTGATACCAACAGTAGCTTGGACAATGCTTTCCAGCTCTTAAAAGTTTTTTCTTCCTACTTTACTAACAATGTATGTATTACAAAAGTTTTGCAATAAATGAGATATGGGTCAGACGTTTTATTCATATAGCCTTGTTCTCTAAAATTGCTTTAAAAGTATTTTCTCTTAAATGGTCAATATACATCAAATTTAAAAATTTAAGGCATCCATGAAATATAATATATGGCCAAGAATAGGTTCTGCATAGGAGTTTCAGTTCATATTCAATACATAATCATACTAAATATAGGTCAAAGTCATATATATATTGGTCTTATGAAAACTAAGTTTCTATAATAACATATATTCATCTTCTTGATAAAGGATTACAAATTCATCCTTTAAGACATGGTTAAATAGTCTTTTCCTGTTCTGACTTCCTATTGTTACCTCTACTTTGACTGGAGACCAATGGAAATATGTTGTGATGTCACAAGAAGGAACAGGGCTGGAATGTTCAAACACTTTTATTTTATTTTTTTTAATATTTAAAAATAGACTTTAAATATGTACAATACAACATTTCGTTGCAAATGAAATCAATATATAAATACACAACAAATAAACATAAAAACTTATATGTTTCCAATCAACTAAGATGGTGTGACCTTTCATTGAAAACAGTTTTACTAATATTCATTTCCTATTTTTGGTAATTGCTCTTATAACCACTTCATTCTTCGAATCCTTATCTTTTAATTTCCTGGTTTTTTATCCTTGATCCAATTGTACCATTTTTCCCAAGCTGTACTATATCTTGAATCTTCCTTATCCCTAAGTTTTTGTATAAGTAGGCCCATTTCAGCGCAGTCAAGAACTTTCTGAATAATCAAATTATTTGTTGGCATTTGGTCACCCTTCCAGCATGGTGCCAACGTAATTCTTGCTGCCATAAATATACGGAAATTAAATATTTTGTTTCTTTTGCGTAGTCCCCTTTTAACATTCCCCCGCCCTGTTTTGGGCCTAGCAAGCCTTCCTGCACTTACCTGGTAGCCAGAACCAGACGCCTGGGATTCCTGGGAAGGGCAGGAGGGGCGGTGCCAGCTGGTCTTCGGAACTACCGGTTCGCCAAACTGGATGTAAAATTAACATCCGGTTCGCTCAAACCAGCCAAAACCAGCTGAATCCCACCCCTACTTCTAAGTAAAATAAGCTTGGTTTCATTACAAATATTAAAAGCATATATGGAAGTTAAATATGCTGAACTTCTCTTCATTATATTCACGTTTATGCTATATAATGAAAAGCTGAAGAAATTCTCACAAGGGAATTCTTTTCTTGAATAAAGCATTCAAATTAATTGATAAATATTTCTTCAAAATAGAATATATTATTTTTTGTTTATTTTTTGAAGAATGATTATGAAGTTTTAAAATGAATACAAAAGCTATTTATTTCATGGAATATATCATCAGGATTAAATACTCACCACTGGCATGCAAATTTTTCACTGTCAATTTCTATTATTCCTGGTGGTGGAGCAACATGTTGTGGTGCTCTTGGTGCTATGAAAAAAAAATTATCAATGTAATATAAAAATTACATAATCTTTGGATTGCTTGCCATTACTCTTTAAAAGACTTATAAATGCTATTGATATTGTTCACTTTTCATTTTAAATTAAGAATGCTATCTATGCAGAGTTCAATAGACAGATTGTGTGTGTGTGTGTGTGTGTGTGTGTGTGTGTGTGTGTGTGTGTGTGTGTGTGTGTGTGTGTGTGTGTGTG
>JANHFN010005427.1:97392-128265 GCA_032468175.1 Toxicocalamus goodenoughensis
CATGTTTTTAAATTTGCTGTACACCGCCCCGAGTCCTCCGGGAGAGGGGCGGTATAGAAGTGCAATAAATAAATAAAGAGGGCAAACAGCATCAGTTGGGTGACCAGTTATAGAGTTGAGTTATTGTCAGCATATCATCTTAACCAGTGACAGATGATCTCACCCAGCAGCTTCATATAGATGTTAAAAAGGAGTACCGAGTCCTACAGTATGCCATTATGATAAATATTAGTTCTGTATTAGGATTTTTCTAGTAAACCAGGTGGTTTACAACCCAGGATTCTGAAGGAGATAGTAGACATAATCTTAGAGCAACCGAATGTAAACTTTCATAGTTCCTGTAGCACAGGGGAACTATCAGAAGACTGGAAAAGAGCTGATGTGGTTCCCATCTACCAAAAGGGTGGGGGGTGGGGGTGGGAAATGGACTCAAGAAATTACAGGCCAATCAGGCTTTTTTTTTACTATTGCCCAAATCATCACAGCTCTTCAGATATGTGGCAAAGCTGTTTTAAAAAATCCAGCAACAATAAACTGTGTTAAGAAGTATTTCAGAAAGAATTTAAATAAAAAATATATACAAAAAGTACTTACAGAACATAGCAGTGACTGTTTATGAAAATAAATCACCTAAGCATATCCTTATTTCTACTGCATAGAAATAATAAAATATATACCCTATATTTTACTATCATCACAATTTAGAGATTTTTATGTTTCTATAATAAAAGATATGATATTCCAATATATAATAATTCAAGATGATAAACATACCTAATTCTTCTTCCTTCTCTTATTTTCCACACAACAACAAACCTGCTAGATGAATTGAGTGGGACAGTGACGGGCCCAAAGTTACGTAGACAGATTTGATGTCTCGGAACGACTAGATTTGATGCCTTGGAAGGACTAGAACTTACTCCTGCTTTCTAGACTGGTGCCATAATCACTAAACCAAACTTCAATAGGGTAATACTAACCTGGAGTAGCAGGGGCATGTCCCTGTGATGAAACTTGTTCCACAGCTTGTGGCCTAATTTCAGAGAGTATTTGATGGTTGGTACTTTGATGTTCAACAAGTTTTACTGCACCGAGTGCATCACCTCCAAACATCTGGATGTCCATTGAAACCAGGCATACTAATGTATCTATAAATTAGCATAAATTATATATATTTATTCCACTAAAAGAATTAATTTCAGAAAGTTATTGTATTAAGTTAAACTGAATTCAGTTAAAGTAGAGATTTATAGATTTGCTAGACTTATTTGTTTTGGTATCATAGGCAGAATTCATGATTGAAACCTCCAATATCCACTTCTGTTTATGTTTTATTTAAAAACTGAAACAGATTTTTGTATAAGAAAAAAATGGTTTCTTATTAGTTGTGTTAGTCTATTGCTTATCTATGGCACTTCTATTGGTTATTATTTGCACCTTATCATAATACTGTAAAAGTTTACCATGATAGGAACTATGCAAATTAAATAAATATAGTATCTGCATAATTTTAGTAGAACAAATAATAAGGCTTCTTTTGCAAGACATTTATGTAGCACTTTCAGTTTGCCAACTGCTTTCTGATCCTTGCCATGATTACCCACAGCAGAAAAAAGAGGAATTAAGGCAAAGGACAAGCCATATATCACTTTACAGAAAAAACATCTAACTCAGGATTACCGAGGGCCCTAGTAATACAAGTGTTTTGTTAAAATCAACTCTGATACCTCACCTATACTTTTATCAACTTTAGCTATTTTGCTACAGGCCACTTCACCCATTTCAGTGAGCATATAGAGCACTTCCAGAGCAGATATAACAAGTAAAACATCAGGTAATGTGAGATGACAGATGATTTCTTTGTAAGATTCTTGATCTACATATTCACAAATTAAGACACCATTGTCTTCAGCTTTACAAAGATTACCCAAGATTTCCATGCCTGAAACAAACAAACAAAAAACAGTGTCATATGGATGTCACAAAAGAGCAAAATTTGTTCCCAGAGTAAAGAATACAGAGTAATAGTTTCAAGTTACAAAATCATAGATGCCAGTTGAATATTAGAAGAAAAAAGAAGTGTGACAGTGGAACCAGTTAGCTAAATGAGGTAGTAAGTTACTTCACAATAATTATCTACAAAGAATCGTTTATTTTTCTGTGCTAAGTATTAGGCTGGACTCAATCTAAATAGATGGTTCTTCCTCTGACTTTTATAAAAATGATATTTTACACAAGATACTGTAATCACATAAATTCTTACCCCGCATTTTTAAGAATCTGTCTCTTGACATTAAGCACTTAGTAACAGTATGAAACATTAGATGAGTTGTTTTAAAATCAACAGGGTCCAAGAGAAGCTGAAAAAACAGAAAGCAAATATTAATGATTCAATGATTCATCTTATAAAATTAATATCATTATGGAAATCTTCCAAATTAATTTTAAGTAGTACTTAAAACATACTGAAAATGTTATATGCTTTCTGTTATTTTATTTACTATTTCCATACATAACCTATATTTCTCTGCACTTTGCACTTAAGTAGCTAGTTAACACTAAAATGAAAATGAACAAAATTTGAAATTGGCATTATCAGCAGCAGCAGCAGCATTCTTAATCCCAAAGTTCCAATTTCTATTCAATAACAGATTCAGTATCTTAATTTAATTTTCACTTATCCCATCCTTACCTCTAGCTCATTATTAGCAACAACTATGGTAATAAAATATTTTCCTAGAGTTAGACAGCAACCTGTTTCATATGCATCTTAAAGGACTATGTTGTGGGACTCCACAAGGCAATGTTAAAGTATCAAACACTTCTTATCTAAATGTAGCATGGCATGAAGGATTAAAACCACTGTAATACAGTGGCTCCTAAGCCTACTAGTACTTCAGAATGGTACTGTGGAGTTTAAAAAACCACCATCTAAAGAAACTAGTAAGGCCATACCTTTCTCAGTCAAGTTCCACGTTTTTACTTCAAATATTTCACAATATTGGGTATCATTCTGAGAATTACTTAATTTGCATTACAGATAGTACTTGGCTTACAAAAGTGATTGGGACCAGAATTGCCATCGCTAAGGGTTATAAAACACAATGTCATGAGTGCGCCACTTATTGATGACAATTCTGTGAGTGCCATTTGCTATGAATAAGTGAGGGCCACTCAGCTTATTAAGCAAGGATCTCCTATAACTGCTATTTACGATTTCTTGCCAGCTTCTCCACTGACTTCTCTGGTAGGAAACTGGCAGGGAACATTGTAAATTGTGACCATGTGAGAAGCTGTGAAAGCCAGGGACTGGTTGTAAGTACCATTTTTTCAATGCCATCATACCTTTGAACAATCTCTGAACAAATAATTGCAATCCAAAGAATACCTGTATTTTTATTATCTAATAATTCAATTTTAGCTGTGAAGTTATCAAAGAAAAGTGAACAATTTCTCTTTTTCAGCTGAATGCAACTTAATGCTTTGTACATGGGAATAAACACTGCTAAATATCACGGGAATGTTTTTAACACATATATTTGACAAGTATTTTTCTATAACTACTAATAGGAATATATTTTTAGAATAGAATGTAATTCTTTATTGGCCAAGTGTGATTGGACACACAATGAATTTGTCTTGGTGCAAATGCTTTCAGTGTACATAAAAGATAAATTCATCAAGAGTCATCAGATACAACACTTAATAATAGTCATAGGGTACAATAAGCAATTAAATAATTCTAGAAACAGTCAATATAAATCGCAAGGATACAAGCGACAATCATACAGTCACAAGTGGGAGAGGATGGGTGATAAGGACTGATGAGAAAATTAATAGTAATAGTAATGCAGACTTTGTAAATAGTAAATTTGTAAATTTTCTGGTCATATTTATCTAGATATTTTATAAATACCTTAATCTTAATTTTTAATTAAAATATATTTCAATACTTTAAAATAGTATTTATTGGTGCATGATTGCTAAAAAGTAAGCCTCACTGTTCTACCAAGTTTGCATAATAAATGTTAAGAACAGTTTAGAATTTGAAGTAATTAACCTTATTCTTCCAAATGGTAATTAACAAACAATACTTCTTGTTAAGAAACATGGGATAAACACAATTTTTAATTACATTACATGGATTTTAAGAATGAGAACAAGAGTAGTAAAACCTAAGCTCTTATATATTTTCATTATAGTTAATTTGTAGCTCTTTATATTAATAATCAATATTCTGCTTTTAAAAAAATAATATCAAGTAGGAGCGTTTACACATTTTATATTCAAGATAGGACTTTTCATTTCAATAAATTATTTTTGAATTGTTATGTTCTGGGCGGTGTTAGAAGAAATTTCTTTCTCTTAATTCTTCTCAGGGAAGCAAAAATAATTTTTTTAAAAAATATTCTTAGCCAGCTGTCATTTAAGAGATGTTCAACAAAATCCAAAGAAAGTATACTTGTAGGTAACACAAAATGCAATGCTTCATAGGAAAAAAATAGGATTCAGATTTAAGCGATTAGTATTCTGTTACTTCAGGTTAGGTTTGGATCTAAACAACTTTATTTAATGATCTTTGATGATAAGTAAAATATCTGATAAATTACCAATCCCATTGTGTTTCCTTTTATATAACACTCCATAAGGTAAGATAGATATTCATTCCTATTTCATACTTTAAGCTATTTAAATTATAGGTATCATTTTTAAAATTTCTTACCTCAGCAGCAATATTTCCTAAAGTATCAAGCCCCAATTGTCTTAAAGAAATAAAATGACTATGAGCAGAGAGCAACAAAAAACGAAGGCAAGTACGATTAGCTGCCAATAATTTTACATTTCCCTCCTCAAAGGAGAGATTTCTTAAAATCACTGCTATCTGGAGAACTCGCTGTCCTTCAATATCATTAATGCCCAACTTGCGTGGTGGATGAAATAAAGACTCCCATATCCAATCTTCTGATACAGTATCTATAAAAATAAGATAATTGTTTTAATGCTCAGTGATACACTATCTATAAAACTAAGATAATTAGATACAGATAAGATAATGATACAGTATTTATAAAAATAAGATAATTGTTTTAATGCTCAATTCAAGATATGCCAACAATATTCTATTATTTATCCACTGCAACTCACCTTGAGATTTGTTTCTGTCAGAAATAAGGTCACGTACTTCATTATCGTCAACAATATCCTTCCAAAACTAAGGCAAAAAAAAAAATTTTTTAGTGTGAAACTTGAAAGGGAATTTATTCCTAAAACAGTTGGTGTGTAATAATGGAAGAAAATTATGTATTGCACACAGTATTTATTTAGTAGGAAGCTTTCTAGGAAATAAATAATAGAATTGCGTAAGGGCAGGCCTCAGTTAATGATGGTGCTTTGCTAAGTAACGAAGTCATAAAATGCAGTGTTACATGACCAGAACAACTTACAAAAGCAGATTCAATTGTGGTCATTAGGTGAATTCTACTTGGCTATTAGGCACAATTTCACATGATCCTCATTTGTGACCTCCATCCAGTTTCTATCGGTTTTTGATTGTTGGAAGCTCATCATGAAAGCTACAAGTGGCAATCATGTGAATCTAGGGTGCTGAAATCATTGTGACTCTGAACTAGTTGCCAAATGCCTGAACTGTGATCATATGACTTGGCAATACTATGACCACTGTAACTTTGAGGACTAGGATTAGTGTCCTTATGAAATGTCATTATAACTTCAAATAGTCTTTGAATAAATGGTTATTAACCGAGGACTACAAAAACTTCTCTCTAATGGATCTTTATTTAATATATAAGCACCTAAGGTTATCAATGGTAGATTTTGACCTGTATACATATACATGCACATCTACATATACACACATACATACACACATACATACATACATATATATATAAGATTATGATGGTACAGTACAATTTTACTCTGATTTTTATCCTTTAACTCAAACTTTAAATAATATTATTTCAATAGATATGAATTATAAGATCTTCATATTTAACCTCAGTCTGTCTTTTTGAAATTTTAAATAAAGTTAGTATTTATCATCAGTGTGTGTGCATGCATGCATGTGTTCAAAAAATTATGCTTATTCTCCCAGGATTTGAATAAATTAAAAAGCATAAAAACAAGTTTAAATTCTACACTGAACCACCAATTACAATTAGTCATATGATAACACAATCTTATTGCCTATCATAGATATAATTATAGAAATAAAGTGATATAATCCTTAATCATAAATCTGATTAAGTTTGTAAGATGCACTACACATGTAACATTAAATAAATAAAACATTAAAAAGAAAATTAGAATTTTCAACATATAAATATGTTAGAACTAATGTTAACAAATGGGATTTTAAAGTAATTTAATGTTTCAACTGCTTTATATAAAACAGCTATAGTTTGGAATTCATCCAAAGTCTTAAAAATCTAAACATACTGAAACTATAGTGCAGCATTATTGGAACTAATGGTACAATTAGTCTCCTAAAGCATAATTAATTCAACTGATGTTGTAAGCTAAACATGTTATAATTTGGTTTATTTCCATATGGCTAATCAAATATAAAAACATTTAACATTCCAGATATAATTATCAGTAAGTTCTACCTTGTTATATGCCAAAATGCAAAGAAACTCAATATATCAAGTCTTTTAAGGGCATGAATAGATTCCATTTTTGCTATCTAGCGATAGGACATGTCAAATTTTTCAACTTTCAATTTCCAAACATTAGAGGTGGTCAAAGGTTGTGACATGCTTTGGGGATTGTAAAGATATTTTGGTTACTTTAATATAATTTAGATATGCTTGGTAAGTAACTACATAACTTTTTAAAGATTTTGTTTGCTTCATTTTACATGTTCAACTATCTTTCTCTTTTTGTTAAACATTATTTTGTCTGAGTGTTAATACTACTGGCCTCATTTCCTGTGAGTATGATAACTGATCTGTAATGGCTTCTAAAAAAAGAACAAGGCTTTTGTTTTGGGAATGGCAGAGACTTGTTGCTGTCTGAACTCCCATCACTGCGAGAGGTTCTCAGATATGGATTACTATTAAGAGAACAAAGTAGTGGCTAGAAACTACCCAGCAGGCAGTCTTGCAAGAGACATATATCCAAAAGTGCTTGAAAAGTGAGACCGAGTGAACAGTTCTTTTGTGGCCCCTGTTGTAAATTTACGAGTGACAATCTTGAACAAGATCCAAGAAAGCTGGAATCAAGCCAAAAACATATCTCTTGGTAGAGGAAAGCTAGATGTCAGAGACTTTCACTGTGAAACTTGGCAAACTGTTTGACATCCTCAACTGCAGGTGTCAATCTGTGTTCCGAATTTGGCTGTCCTGCTGGCTGCAAAAGAGAAGCTCACATTAACTGCACCTGCCTTAAGGAGAAGAAGATACCATTGAAGGAACTTGTTTTCGTTAAAGGTCAGAGAAACAAGATTGATACTTTTGGATTGCACCAGATTGGTTTGCCAGATGTGCCCAAGCAGAAATGACTAGGCAAAAGGCAAAAGTGGCAAGACAATCAGAGACAAAGGCTCGCTAAATATAAGCAGAGTATTCCAGACATTTTGATACTGACAAAGTGATTGTCTCTTATGATGAAAATGAAGAACAGATGACTGATGATGAAGAGGAATGTGATGGAAATTATGAAGAGGCCTTAGATCAAACACATATGCTTTCTATTTCAAAAGAAAAGTCAGAATAAAATAGATTAGAACTAACAATTGTTGCTATGCAGAGCATAAGATAGTGTTGGTTGAATTTGATGAGCTCTGTAAGAAGGTTGAAATAGAATGCATCTTCTTCGATGCCCATATAGATGCAACTAAAGTTATGCTGAAAGCAAACAATTCAGATCAGCAATTCCTCAGTACCATCAAAGAAGAACATTATTCTTTGTGCAGTGAGCCAGGTGGAAGATATTTTTATCATTTCACTCCAGAGAAAGGCTCAAAAACAGGAAAATCTGCTCAAGTGATTGCAGATAATCTCATGAAGAAAGGCATTGACAAAAGGTTGAAGGCAATTGGAGAAGATTCTACAAATATTAATACTGGCTGTAAAGATGGTGCCAGACACTGGGTAGAGGTCAAGCTTGACTGGAAGTTGAACTGGTTGGTGTGTGCACTCCACACGAATGAGTTACCTCTATGACACTTAATCACCAAATTGGATGGGAAGACTTTGTCTAACAACAAATGGGCAGGTAAAATTGGCAATATGTTAGACACTGCAACAAACATTGATCCTTCATTCATCAGAGTTCCAATTGGTGAGCCTCTCATTTCACTGAGTGACCGTGTTGTATAGGATTTCTCTACTGATCAAGCATATGAATATAGGATCACACAGGCAATAAGGACAGAACTTCCCATAGATCTGGCTCTTCTGACAACTGCAAATAGGCTTTCTCAAATACGGGTTTCAAAATATGGCTTTAAAAGCAAAACTCTCCAAAACTTAAGAATGATAGTGGAGTACATTGTTGGGTGTGCACTACTACCCTTGCTGATTCAATATCAGAGTAAAACATTTCTGGATTGAAAGTCCATGTCATGTGTTGTTCCAGCTATAGAAAGTCAGATTGCAAAAGAAAGCTGTAGTAGATGCTGTTTTGCCAACCAGTCAGTGCTCGGTATAGTATGCTTTCAGTGAAATGATAATCCAGACACTCCTGTGTTCAGGTGACATTCAACAGAGGAGAGCTGGTATTCAAAAGACCATTGACTTGAGAGGTGCAGAAAATGACGCACTAGGAAATTTTTCTGTACGTGCAAGAAAAGCACCTTTAATTAACATTGGAGCATCCATTCTGCTGGAGCTGGTCCTGAAGGTGTTTATGAGCCACCTTTGACGTGCAGGCTGACTACAGCAGAAATAAAGAAGTTCACTGACGAACAATACAAATACCACAGTGGCCCTGTCATGCCTAGATGTATGAAGCAGGTAACAGAGGTAGCAAGCCGAGTGTATACACAACAAACATGAGGCTTAGCCTCTTACCAGAGGCTAAGAAGCAAATCAGTAGTTGATGTCGAAGAACAAATCAAAACAAGATTTGTTGAAATTCATTTAAACATTTTATAACTCAGACAATTGCTTTCTGATGTTAGTTTATGATTGTGTGTATTATTTTTTGCTTAGCTAGATAAAATTCATGCAGAAAAAAACTTTAATTTTTGTAGCACAAAGTGTAATTTGGAGAAGATAAAGTTTACACTATTTGGGTTACAAGACACTTTTGTGGGGTATATGATCAGACGTGGATTTACTAAAAGTTGCACAATTGAAAGAAATAACAGATTTGAATTCTTGGAGTAAATCACATTTTTAAAACTCCTCACTGAAAAAAAAAATTGCAATGCAGGTGCAAATTTTACAAATAAATAGTACAAACTACACAGTACATTACAATTGGGTCATTTTAGAGGTATTCCCTTGCCAGATTCCTCAATGCCTTGAACAATGGCAGAATTTCTTTCTACTGGAAAAGTTCTTTAAAATTCAGGGGAAAATTCAGAGATCTATCTGTCTTGAAAGTAACCCATGTGGAACTATACAGCATAGTCAAACATCAGGAGTTGACCACACAAATGTTTCATGGTATTTTGTATTGTGTCATAAAATGTTTTATGATAATTGCTATCTAGTGTGGATTACTGCAAGGTGCTCCCCTTGAAAAACATTCAGAAACTTCAACCAGTGCAAAATGTGACTATATAGGTATGTCACATACCTGTAACATCACTACTGTAGGGAGTGGCATTGGTTGTCTGTGTATTTCCAGGTGCAATTCAAAATGCTTTAAAGCCCTTCATGGCATGGGACTACTTGATAATCCAGGTAATTCTACCCATCCAATTTGATGCAGCAGATTGGGCATGTAGAGGTCCCATCAGTCAAAGATTATTGGCTGGCAGGGGTCTAAGATGTGCCTTTCCTGCTACAGGGCCTGTCGTTTGGAACATTCTCCCTTCAGAGATTAGGATGATCCTGATCCTATTTGACATTTTGTATGGCCTTTAAGACCTGATTATGTGGCCAGGCCTGGACCCAAATTGTGTGAAGGGCCCTGATACCTGGCTATATTGATATCTATATTGATTATTTTTCTTAGCTGTAATATCTACTTATTTCCATATTATATTGTAATTGTTTTTATTGATTTTAATCATTATGACTATTCACTACCCAGGGTCATATGTCTGAAATGGGTAGCTGTGGAAATTAATAAAATGTTTTTGCCTGGAGCAAGTGGGCTGGGCCTGCACTAGGCCTTCCAGGGCCTTCCCCATCCACGACATTCTGTGCTCCGCTTTATGAACCATGCAGTCACTTAATAACTACACTGAGGAATGCCAAAACCAATAGGATTGTGAGTTGAGGGCTACTTATTACCAATTTTCTCTTTTGCATCTTCCTAGTATTTTTATTCGTGCTACTTCAATATCTTAAGTTTATTCCTTTCTCCTCCACTGGTCTGATTCTGCAGCAAGAATAGTTTGATTTATATATATATTCCAGAAAAATGTTATGTATCAAAATTTCAGAAATTACCTTAACAAAATCTCTATCTGTTTTCTCCTTCCATTCTTCACCAAACACAGTAGAAAATGAACCTAAAGCTATAAAAAAGCATTAATATTTTAATTACATCGCCAGAAGTATTTCAAAGAATATAGTTTTAAACCTGCTGTTTTATAGTAAACCAAGCTAATTTAGTTGGTTTATTATGCATATATTTTGTTTTATTTGACATCAGTATTACTGTTTATTTCAGAAGCATTTTTAAAAAAATTTACTGATTGTATAGGAAATTATTTGTTTGGACCAGATCAGTCTTCAGATCAGAGTGAACCAGACTTTTTGTCCTAAAAAGTGTAACATAGAAAATGTATACAGTAAAATGTATTAATTTACTACCGTGTGTCCCCCAAAATAAGACACATTTTATAATTTTTTGTCACCAAAGTAAGCACCAGGGCTTATTTGGGGGGAATATCTTATTTTTGTGTGTGGCTGCAGCAGAGCAGGAGTCTGAGTGATGCATTGGTGTCATGGTCACTAAGCAATGTGGGGAGTGGGGAGTGGGGTGTGTGTGGAGGACCAAATGAGGCGATCGGGGGTGGAGGATGAAGCTTCTTCTCCTTATTTACCACCGTAACAAAGCAGGAAGCTGAGCGACACAGCAGTGCCACGGCCATTAAGCGAGCTGCTGGGGAGGGTGGAGGATGAAATGAGGTGATGGGAAGGGTGGAAGACAAAACCCCAACAGTATCCTTGTCTGCCTGGCCTGCAGAGCCCTGATGCTGGTGAAATGAGGTGATGGCAGCCAGAGCAGGACGTTCCCTCTCACCCAGTGACGGCCAGTGGGGCACTGCCTGCCACCACTTCCGTTCCAACACTGGTTGGTTCCCCAAAGCATCCCTTCACTAACCTGCTTTCGAGCTCCATTCTCTTCCGCTGCGTTCAGGGCAACAAAAGAAGTTTGTGGGACTAAAAAAAGAAAAAGTTCAATCAGACCTTCCAACTTTGTGAGATTTTTTTTTTTCATGAGAAGTTGGAAGGTTTGGTTGATCTTTTTCTTTTTTTAGTCCCATAAACTTCTTTTGTTGTCCTGCACCGAGAGGCAGAGAACAAAGCTGGAAAGCAGGTTAGTGAAGGAATGTAGATGTCTAGGGGTGGGGGCTAAGATTTGGCATTGTGGATGCCAAATCTTAGCCCCCACCACAGCCAGAGGATCCACAATGCCAAATCTTAACCCCAAACCACGCGAATAAGGAAAGTTTCATCTTCCACCTCCCCGCCTCATTTCTTCCTCCATTCCCACACCGTCTTGCTTAGTGGCCGCAGCACCAGTGCATCACTCAGCCTCCTGCTTCATTGCAACGGCAAGCAAGGAGAAGAAGCTTTGTCTTCTATTCCCACCACCTCGTTTTGTCCTCTACCCCCATCGCCTCGTTTTATCGCCCATCCCCTGCCTCGTTTAATCCTCCACCTCCTGCCATTTTGTCCTCCACACTCACCCCCTTGCTTTGTGGCCGCGGCACCTCCCCTGCCTCATGTTGGCAGCAATCAGACAAAATGTGTGGGCGGCTGCACAGGCTCTTAACTAGGGTTTATATTCAGCACAGGCATGGAAAAACAAGCTAGGGTTTATTTTTGGGATAGGCCCTATTTTTTTAGGAAAACACAGTATGTACTAACCAACTGAAAAAAATATTATATATACTGAATATTATATATACTGAGTAATGCAAAATCATAAATTTTTAAAAACTAGAAAATTTCAGTTTTCTTTAGCATATATTATTCAAACAACATTCAAGAAAACTATTTATAAATGCTCATTTTCTTTTGTTTCAATTTATACAGGTAATCCTTGAATTATTATGGCAATTGAGACTGCAATTCCTTTTGCTAAGTAGTACAATTGTAAAGTGTGACATCATGAGACTGCATTACTGAGCAACAACAATTCAGAGTGCATCTATGCAAGCACAGGGGGTCCCAGGAAGGAGGGTATACAATGTGTGGGAGTACAGGGAACCCAGGAAGATGGATGTGGATTGTGTGCAAATATAGGCAGACCTGTGAATGAGGGCACAGAGTGCATGAGAGTATACGGAGGCACAGGAAAGAGGGCATGGGATATGTGCAAACTCTGGGAATGAGGGCACTGTTAAGTGCCTATGTGCATGTGCACTCAGGGATATCTGGGAAGGTATGTGGTATGTGTGAGTGTAGGGAAGCCTCGGAATGAATGTGTTACTGGATGTTTGTATACAGTGCATTCAGACCCCTTTCACTTTTGTCAATTTTGTTATGCTGCAACCTGATTCTACAGTTGTTGAAATTCATTTTTTTCATTAATCTACACTCAGTATCCTATCATGACAAGGTGAAAACAGAATTTTAGAAATGTCTGTAAATGTATTAAAAAGAAAAAAGAACTAAAATACCAAATTGGCATAAGTAGTATTCAGACCCTTCACTCAGTTGTTGAAGCACCTTTGGCTGTAGTTACAGCCTTGAGTCCTTTTGGGTATGACGTGAAAGATTTGCACACTTGGACTGCGGGATTTTCTGTCAATCTTCCTTGCAAAACCTCTCAAACACAGTCAGATTGGATGGAGACAATTGGTGGACAGCCATGTTCAGGTCCCTCCAGAGATGTTCAATAGGATTCAAGTCAGTGGTGGGATTCAAAAAGTTTTACCACCGGTTCAGTGGGCATGGCTTGGTGGGCGTGCTTTGTGCGCATGCACCAAATGCACACTTTGCGCAGGCACAGAGGCATTTGTGCAGGCGCAGAGGCATTCCAACTCACCTCCTGCAAGCATGCACTCTCCCTGTCGCAAAGCAGCTACACTTCAACAGCAGAGGATAAAGGTGAGTATGGAAGCCTAGGCGGGCGGGTAGGCCCAACAGCAGAGCGGCGGAGAGAACCAGTTCGATCTCTGCTGCTCATTGCCCCTACCAGCTCAGCAGAACTGGGCTGAACCGGTAAATACCACCACTGGTTCAAGTCAGGGCTCTGGCTGGGCCACTGCAGGACATTCAGAGAGTTGTTTTTAAGCCACTCCTATGTAGTCTTGGCTATGTACTTAGGATGCTTGTCAGTTGGAAAGGCAACCTTCAGCCCAATCTGAGGTCCTGAGCTCTGTGGAACAGGTTTTCATTGAGGATATCCCTGTACTTTGCTCCATTCAGCTTTCCCTCAACTCTGACCAGTCTCCCAGTCTCTGCTGCTGAAAAACACTCCCAAAGCTGCCACCACCATGCTTCACTGTTAGGATGATACTGAGCAGATGATGAGAGGTGCATAGTTTCCTTCAGACGTAACATTTAGAATTGAGGCCACAAGTTCAAACTTGGTTTCATCAGACTAGAGAATCTTGTTTTTCACAGTCTGAGCGTCCTTCAGGTACTTTTTAGCAAACTTCAAGCAAAATGTGTTTTGCATTGAGGAGAGGCTTCTGCCAATCTGCCATAAAGGGCACATCAGTGGAGGGCTGCAATGGTGGTTGTCTTTCTGGAACTCTGTCCCATCTCCACATAGGATCTCGGACCTCAGTCAGAGTAACTATCTGATTCTTGATCACCTCTCTTACAGTATTAAGGCCCTTCTCCCCTGATTGCTAAGTTTGACCATGCGACCATCTCTTGGAAAAGTCCAGGTTATGCCAAACCTCTTCCATTTGAGAATTATGGATGCCACTGTGCTCTTAGAAACCTTCAGTGCAGCAGAAATTTTATTGTAGCCTTCCGCAGATCTGTGCCTTGCAATAATCCTGTCTCAGAGTTCTGCAGGCTGTCCCTTTAATCTCCTGATTTTTACTCTGCTACAGTATGTATTATCAGCTATGAGGCTTTCTATAGAGGTGTATACTTTTCCAAATCATGTCCAATCAATTTAATTCACCACAGGTGGACTCCAATCAAGGTATAGAAACATGTCAGCAACGATCAAAGGAAATGAGAGGCACCTGAGTAAAATTTCAAGTGTTGTTGCAAAGAGTCTGAATACTGAGATATTTTAGGTTTTTCTTATAAATAAATTTACAGACATACATTCCAAAGTTCTGTTTTCACTTTGTCATTATGGGTACTGAGTGTAGATTAATAAAAAATTTGAATTTCAACAATTGCATAATCAGGCTGCAGCATAACAAAATTGACAAAAGTAAAGGGGATCTGAATACTTTATAAATGTACTGTATGTGTGAGTATAGAAGACCAGGAAGGGGGGCACTGGTGGATGTATGCATCAGAGCAAAGAGGGAGAAGAAATGTTGAACTTTTTGGCCATAATTGAAAAAACATGTTTGATGCAAAAACAACACTGTGCATCAGTGAAAACACACCATACCCACAGTGAAATATGGTGGTGGCAGCATTATGCTTTGGGACTGCTTTTCTTCATCTGGAACTGGGGCTTTAGTTAAGGTGGAGACAATTATGAACCGTTTCAAATATCAGTCAATTTTGGCAAAAAAAAAAATCCTCAGGCCTGTCCTAAAATATTGAGAATGAAATGAATTTCACTGTTCAGCACAACAATGACCCAACACATAACCAAATCAACCAAAGGATTGGCTTCACCGGAAGTATATCAAAGCTTTGGAATGGCCTAGCCTAGTGTCCAGATCTGAATCCAAAAGGAAATCTGTGGGATGACCTGAAGGGAGCTGTGCGCAGGAGATACCTTCACAATCTGACAGATTTGACTTTGTTAAAGCATGGTTTGATTTTATGACAGTGAGTTTAGAGTTTGTAAAGCACTTTTGCAAGGAAGAGTAGCCAATGATTTGCAAGGCAAGATGTGCCATGCTGATAGGCTTCTACCCCAAAAGACTGAACGCTGTCATAAAATCAAAACGTGCTTCAACAAAGTATTGGATTAAGATACATAAGGTGCACATTTATGCAAGTACATTATTGTATGTTTTCATTATTTTTTTCTCAGTTTGTTTTTCAATTGAATTGTACAGCTTATACTGTAAGTTATATTAAAAATGGAAAAAATTCTGAAGTGATTTACATTGGTTGAATTTTTTTTTACATTTTTGCATTTCAAAAACCTGGCATTTTAAAAGGGATGTATAGACTTTTTATATCCATCGTATTCTTTGGTTACCAACAATCTTCTTTACAAGGGAACAGAGTTAGTCACCTTAAAGGAAATCTGAAGACTGTGTATATTCATAACGTGGTTATGAAGAACTGGGAAAATATGCATATTTACATGCACGTGTTAAGTTTATTGTGAACAAGGATTTTTTGGTAAAATCTGCTTTCTAGAATATATGTCTGAAAGATACATTTTAGGCCTATGTGGAAAAAAATGGCAGATTCTATATTTTCTTTCTTGTTGTATCATATTTAAAAATGGCTAATACAGTTTTTTAAAAATCATTTATGGAATGGATTTAATAAAATCCAGACAGTACATATGATACTATGAAGATTTAACAGCTACATTCTTGATTATCCAGATATTAAAGGGTTTAAGAAATATTTCTTTTCAGAAAAAGGTATCTTATGTAATTTTGTTATTTTATGAAATCCAACTTTCATGAAACTGAACAGTATCTAAGCACAGAATGGAAACACAATGATAAATCAATGTATGCTGTGAGAATACTAGGAAGCATGTTTATAGTATCCAATAGATTAAATAATAAAGGGTTTATGAAAGAAAAAGAAAAGTAACACACTCTATCAATTATAAAAGATATATAACAGAAGAGCGTTTTTTTTTGACTTAGCAATAAGAAGCTCATTTCATGGATCCCATTAAAATAATGCCATGATAGAAGTATTAATCCAAACACAGATGAAATTACCTTAATCAAAAAGCTTGTCAGTCATGTTAGATCCTAATGCAGTAACTTCCAACAGCAGGGACAAATATCCATACACAATAAGTCCTACCCTACTCTGTTCAGCATTTGATTTATAAATTATTTTCTTACATTTGGATTATGATTATAAAAAGAAACATCTTCCTTGTAAAAACTTTCTTCAGGACAGTACAACTGCTTCTGTTAAGTCATTTCAATAAAGAATGAAAATAATAATTAGAAAAATTTAAAAACCTATAAAAACTAATAATCAATAGTTTGACGATTCTGAAGACATTTTTGATTATTTTGTCTTAGAAATCATACAGATGGAAATGTGGCAAAAATGGGCAACTAGACATGAAGCGCTTTAAACAAAGAAGGAAAATAGATAGAAATGCACAGAATTATAAACAAAAAAAATCCTGCCCATTGTCCCAGATTTCTAGGATCCAATTCTACAAATTCTCAGTAAATATGAAACTCATTGAGAGCATATCCAGAACTTAAAAAAAGAAAAAAGAATCACACAATATATATTTTAAGCAAAGTAAATGTGGCGATCATAATATCAACCATACAGTCTGAGAGTTTAATAGCGCTTATCCTCAGAAACAAGATTGAAGCTTAAATTGCTTTAACAGGAATTTAAACACGTTTATTAAAATCTGTCTTTTCTTTTGAGGTCATCTGAATAACATTGACTGATAGAGCAAGTAAGAGGGAAAATGTGGTCTATATACCACAGATGTCACAAAAACATTTGGATAAACACTGCTAAAAGAATACTAAACTAAATGAAACATTGTTCTGATGTGGCAGGCTTGTCTAATGAATAGGTTAAACAGAAGATTGATTTTCAGCACTTGAAAAACTATATTTCACAGTAGTACATTTATCTTTAAAGTATTTTACAAATTAGAAACTTACTGTCATCAAATACCCCAGCATTAGCAAGTAATAAAGTGATGATTTTGGGGTCCTTTTCAAGCTGCATAACATGCTTGCTTTCATTTGATAGAAGAGTGCACACATTAATAGCGAAGTCCACTTCATTTGGGAGTCCAGATAATAGAGAAAGCACCAATTTATTATAATCATTTGGTGAATTAAAGTCCATAGATAGCCCATAACTTTGTCGAAGAAAATCTATTCATAAAGACAAAAATACAGATTAATAAAAATACATCTATAGGTCACTGAGCTATTCTTCTCGCAAAAATCCAATATAAATGGTACTATTATTAATTAGCTGTAAGATTTACCTGACACACTGTGCTGCTGGTAATTATAGGAACATGGAATTGCACCTATAGGTAGTTGTGGCTTTGGATTGCCTGGTTGTACCTCATCATCATCCTCTCCAAAATGATGTACTTTCTCGTATTTTTCCAGGTAACTAAAATGAAAAGTAACTGTTTTTCAATATACATATAATACAAAAAAGTGCTAGAAAGCTTATCAAAACAAATTGTAATTTATTATTTTAGTTGAATCAAATTGATTTGTCTGTCTTCTCAGATTATTGAGCTTGAAAAATATTTTTTTTTAAACTCCATAAAAGCATTTATAAAGATAAACCTACATTGTATTCTTTACACTGCAGATCAATTTGAAAAGGGGCGTTGATACTTACCTGATATGCCCATTCTCTTTGAGCTGTGAAGAGCATCCAGTAGTGGGAGGTGCTTCAGTCTCTTCCTAGATACGCTGGGCTTGATTATTAGGATGTTCCTCCTCCTCCACGGGACTCCTCCCTAGCGTTCCCCAATTTTGGCAAAGTCGAAGTTATGAACCCTTCTACACTTCACCCTATCTAGACCTTTGGCCGGAATAGAACCCCACCAGACGGAACTTGGGTGGGACTGGATGCTCTTCACAGCTCAAAGAGAACAGGCATATCAGGTAAGTACCAACACCCCTTCTCCCATGAGCTGTTCAGAGCATTCAGTAGTGGGATATACCAAAGCTTGGACTGTCCTAAGGGAGGGACTCCATCTGGCTTGACGCCTGCTTCTAGTCCGTATGGACTTGTAAGACCCTCCTCCCAAATGAAGCCTCAGCGGAGGCAAAAACATCAATTTTATAGTTTCTAATGAAGGGCAATCGAGAAGCCCAAGTTGCCGCTCTACAAATCTCCTCTACTGGCACTTGCGTGGCCCATGCTGCAGATGTTGCCGCGTTACTGGTGGAATGAGCAGTTATGCCCTTGGGGGTTGGTAGTGAGTGAGATTCATATGATTTAGCTATTGTAGCCCTCAACCACCTGCCAATAGTTGACGAGGAAACTTTGCGCCCCAAAGTATTAGGCTGATAAGACACGAATAGGGCCTCTGTTTTCCAAAAGGCTGCTGTTCGTTCCAAATATATGCGTAGAACCCATCTTACGTCCAGACAATGCCATTGGTGTTTGAGTCTTTGAGATGGGGCTGGACAAAAATTTGGGAGCACCAGTTCTTGAGCTCTGTGGAATGCCGAATTTACTTTCAGAGTGAAGGTTGGATCTGGTCTGAGGACTACTCTGTCCGAATGAAAGATACAGAGGTCCTTTCGTACAGATAAGGCTGCCAATTCGGAAATTCTCCTTGCTGATATAATTGCAATTAAGAAGGCAACTTTATACATTAGAAAACGGAGACTCGTGGTCCTCAGTGGTTCGAAAGGGCCCATAGTAAGCGCAGTTAATACCTTGTTAAGGTCCCAAGTTGGATAATGTTGTATTACAGGAGACCGCAAGTTTGTACCACCACGAAGAAAACTACAATACACAGATGATGAACTATGGAGTGAAGGTCACCCCAAGATATGACCGAAGCTAGAGCCGCCACTTGTCTCCTTAGGTTATTTGGTGATCAATCCTTGTTCAGGCCCTCCTGCAAAAAGTCCAACAGTTGTGCTACCGATGGAGAGGTGGGATCCATGTGATAACTAGCATACCAATGACAGAATATAGACCAGGTGGCGTCGCATATCCAATTTGTCAAAGGTTGTCTGGCCGCTTGTATAGTGTCAATGACAGCATTGGAAATTTCCTCGTCCCTCAGACGTCTCTGCTCAATCTCCATATGGCTAGGTTGAGCCATTGTGGATCTAGGTGGCAAACTGGACCTTGAGAGAGGGAGACCATGGACGGTGGGATTCTCCATGACTGTTCTGTTGACAGGGCCCTTAACTCCATGAACAATGTTCGTTTGGACCAGTGCAGAACCACCAACAACAATTCTGCTCTCTCCTGCAGAAGCTTCTGAATCAATTTGGGAATTATCGGGAGAGGTGGAAAAGTGTAAAGCAGTCCTGGAGGCCAATGACAGCTGAGGGCATTGATGTCCTCTGCCCCTTGCGATGGGTATCACAAGATGAACCGCGGTAGCTGGGAATTGAGAGGGGAGGCAAACAGATCGATTACTGGTTGGCCAAACTTTTGTACTGCTTCCTGAAAAGATAGTCAGATGCAAGCGCCACTGACTGGTCGACTGTGGACCTGCTGAGCCAGTCCGCCTGGACGTTTGACAATCCTGATATGTGTTCCGCTCTGAGTGAGAGTAGGCCCACCGAAACAGTCTCTCTGCTTCTTTCATCAGCTGCCTGGAATGGGTGCCTCCCTGATACTTTCCTGCCTGTCTGGGGAAAGGAAGACCTTGCCTTCTATGGTATCTATAATGGCCCCTAGGTGAATTAGTCTAAGGACATAAATGGCTTTTCCCCAATTTATAGAAAACCCATGGTGTTGAAGGGTCTTTAGTGTAATTTGAATATCCATATGGGCCTTTGGAATGGATGATGATAGGATTAGAATGTCATCAAGATAACATTGTACTCTGAAGGAAGCGGCTAGAGCTGCTAAGACCTTGGTAAAGATTCGAGGTGCAAAAGCCAAACCAAATGAGAGGGCGACATACTCATAGTGGAGGTTGTTATAGCAAAACCTGAGAAATTTATTGTGGGAAGGCCTGATTGGGATGTGTAAATATGCCTCTGTGAAATCAATAGATGTTAAAACATCACCTTGTCTGATACTAAGGAGAATGAATTGTAGGGTGGTCATTTTAAAGTTACGACAAACTAGGAATCGATTAAGAAGTTTTAAGTCTAAAATTGCCCTCCATCCCCCCGAACTCTCTGGAACTACAAAAAGATGCAAGAAAAACCCTGACCTTGTTGTTCCAGTGGGACCGGTTGAATGGCTCGGATCTCCAAAAGATGGGCAATAGCAGTTTGCATAATGGTTCTTTTCCCGGAATCCCTAGAAAGTGGGCATCTCATTAAAAAGTTTGGGGTGGTCGTGAATTGGAACTCCAGAGCCAAACCAAATCTAAGTGTCTCTGACCAAGAGTCAGATGTAGAGGCCTCCCATTGGTCAGCGAATAGTTTTAAATGGCCCCCAATGGGTACTTCCTTGCAGTTCCTGCTTAGGGCGGCGAAAAAGCCTGTTTCCTGCTCCACAGAACTGTCTTCTGGTTTGTCCTCCCCGTCTATACTGTCTGCAAATTCGAATCTGTCCTGTTGCAGCCCTTGTCTGACTCCTGGTGCCCTCTGTAATCTTGAATAGTAGGGTCCCTGATAAAAGAGACAAAAGGAGCCCCTCCAAAATGTCTGGGGAATTCTGCTTTCTGACTTCCGAAAAAGATAAGGGAGTATCTTTTTCTTGGACCTTGTTTCAATTAGGAGGGGATCAAGAGCACTGCCAAACAATTTCTCTCCCGAAAGAGGGGCTGAGGCAAGCTTGCACTTATGTTTGATGTCAGCTTGCCAATGTCTAAGCCATAATAACCTCCTCGCTGAAACTTGAGAGGCAATAGCCCTTGAAGAGAATTTGACAGCGTTGAAACTTGTGTCTGCAGAAAACTCTGCCGCCGCAATTATTTTGGCAATGTCCTAATGTGCTCGGATATTGGAAGCTGGAATGGCGTCCCTCAGGTGGCGAAGCCATCTGAGGGAAGAGCGTGTAAAAAAAGGATGTGGCTGTAGCCACTCTAATGGCCCATCTGAAAGATGTGCTCTGCGGAGAGCCAGTTCTGCCCTTTTTTCCTCAGGTTTCAGAGCCTCCTCTGCCTCAGTGGGAATAGTGGAGGAGGATGCCAGGGCCACTATCGGGTCATCTACTTCAGGAGTGTTTAAAGAACTTGAAAATTCGGGAGTCAGGTTATAAAAATTTTTATCATATCCCGTTGGGGTGGGATATGAAGCTGAGGAGGCCCATTGCCGTTGGATTAAGTCGGAAAACATATGAGGGACGGGTATCACATCCGCTTCATGAACGGGTTGGGAGAAAATTAAATCTCCTGACTTGTCTTGAGGCTCTGTAGCTACTGGAGAGGGGTTAGATGTGTCAAGGCGTGTGGCATTCTTAGCCTTGAATAACAGAGACTTGAATAATTGTGGGCAGAACAGTAAAACAGGTTGGTCAGGCATGAGACCCTCGTCATCAGACATGCACCTTTCCAATGGGCCCGCCTCTGATAACCCCTGGTCAATATTCTGTATTGACCCCTCCTCTATTTGATCCATCTGTTCCTCTTGGTCCCCCTGCTCTTAGAAATCCTGTGGAATTCTATCTGGAAGGGTGGGAAACTCCCCTTGGGGAGGTACTTGAGGGAAGTGCTGATCCATCAAATATAGAGACTGCTCTGAGAGAGATCCGCAGTCCAAAGCTGCGGAATGTCACCTGGCCCATACTGATTGTTGTATGCCTGCTGCAATGCCCTTCTGTATCTCCAGCTCCATCCACATTCTCATTGTGGTGGTGATTTCCTCAGGTAGGTCCTCTTCCTGGTGAAGGCCGGCTGCCATGGGAGTAAATGTTGCCTCTGGTGCTCTGCATTGAGTGGGCATGGCCATTGGAAGTTGGAGAGGAACCTGTCTAGCAATACTACACCTAGATTGAGTGGAGAAGTCCAGGGTGAGGAGACGGGGGCTAGGGGCCCGAGCCGTACTGGGCAGAATCTGAACAGATGTGGCTTGTTGAGTTTCCCTGGTTCATTTATTTTCTTGCTTTTCTATAGCCTGATGGTATCTCTGGGCATCCTTTTCGTCCACCCTTGAGGGCTTCCTGGGCTCTGTGGATTTGTCCCGGCCCTTGGATACTGTTCTAGCCCTTGAGCTGTAGCCCCCTGTCATTGTAGTGATATTGTCAATTTCTGTAGATAAAGAAATTGTGATGCAAGGTAGTTGGCACCTAGGAGCCTGTTCCATGAAGGGGATCCTATCAAATACAAAGTACCCCCCCTTTTTTTCTAAATCCAATTATCCCTATTGGTATTTAATTTAATTTTGTTATTTTATTGTATTATTATTATTGTTTTATTATTGTTGCTGTTGTTGTTTTTGATAATAATAATAATAATAATAATAATAATAATAATAATAATAATAATAATAATAATAATAATAATAATAATAATAATAGTCATTAAATGAATTGTGACCATATTAATGACCATTTGATAATTAAATTGAGAACAGCTCTGCAGACTAGGTTTTTCTGTAACAGTTAACCTGCACCTCTGGTGCTGGCTGTAGGAATGCTGTGAGGATATAGCCAATGGATTTCAATCACAACCCCCCAAATAGAATTGGGGGCAAGATTATCAGTCCTCTGGTCCCCAGGAAGGGAAACCTCATGGGGAAATGAAAGGAGCCCTTCACAGAGTGAGGGAAAGAAATGTGAGTACCCTGGTCCCCAGAAAGGGAAACCTCGAAGGGAAAAACCTCTCACAGACTGCAATAAGACGCCACACGGTTTGTTGAAAATGGCGCTTGGTCGCCATGTGGCGTGCTCGCCCAAGGAAGACAATTTCCGATGACCAGTGCAAGATCGTTAGGCTGGAATGGGCCAGAAGAGCTGATGCCTTTGCCTTATTGCTCTGCAGGGGGGGAAGTCTCAGCCGTTGTCTGTGCGCCCATTGTTTAGAGTGGCACAAGAGTGATCAGCAGATAAGAGTTGTTAGCGGCTTGGCGGCAGCTGCCTCGATTTGAATTCAGAGGTTTGCAATCCCTCCGAGATACTGTTGAGCTCCGTTCAAGTGACAATAAAAAAACCATCGGAAGTTGCACAGGCTCCTAGATGACGAATGGAGCTTCACAAATGCAATTTAGAAAATCAAACCTGAAATTCCTGATCTCTAATAGTCTTAGCTTCTATTCCGGCCAAAGTAGAAGCTGCCTGTCTCTATGAAGGCTGAGCTAAAACTGGGGGACGCTAGGGAGGCGTCCCATGGAGGAAGAGGAGCATCCTAATAATTAAGCCCAGCCTGACTAGGAAGAGACTGAAGCACTTCCCACTACTGGATGCTCTGAACAGCTCATGGGAGAATATGTATCAAATCCAAATCTACAGATTATAGTAATTTTAATAAAACACATCTATACCGATCTTGTCTTTTATAGAATTTGTCTCTTGCAGTACTCTAGTCTATTAAAATTTGTATGTATGTTTAACTTATACACTGTCATTCATAATCACAAATTTTAAACATAAACTTTGCACTTAAAAAATAACTGCAGGCCACAAAGCAATAGCTAATTCGCTGACTTGCTATTTAGCAGCTAGCAATGGGGGACCAGTCATGAAGCTGGTAGTGTCCATGAGACCTAGAGGCACTGGAGATGGTCTAGTGCAGGGGTGTCAAAATCAAGGCCGCAACGTGATCGGATTTGGCCTGCACAAACATCCTGGAAGTTGTAAGCCCACGTTGCTTCGGCCTGACCCATGGGATCCTCATGTGTGCGTGTGCACAGAGGAAATGGTGGGTGCACGCATAGGCCAGGCCCACCCCATTCTGGTGTGTGCACATGCACACAGGAGGCGGTTGGCCAGCATTGCCTCATCCATCGCTTACCCCTTGGCCACCACCGCCACTTCCTCCTCATGGAACAGCACAAAAAATAATTGTACAAAATACTGGTAATCTCTATAGTTTCTTTGTCGCCTGACATGAATTGCATAAGAATCGGCAGAAAACAATTTAAAGGATTCATTTACCATGACCAAGGTACTAGAAAAGTGAGCCTTTGTAGATGTTAGGCACTAATAAAAAATGAAACTATTTGAACTAAGCATTTAAGTTATTATTACAAAGAATGAATAAAGAAAACATCTTAGCGTTAACGCTGTTGATCACACAAGATAGGACAAAGTAAATGAAAAGTACTGTCACTTTTCATGATTTGTCATAATTTGCCAGTTTGAGCTGCATATGTGTATGATACTTTTATACAAATTATTTAAAATTATATTGTTTAAAATTATATTGAATTAAAAATAATTTTAATTATTTTATGTTTACAACTTTACAAATATAAATAAAGACAACATTAATTCTATCAATATGAATAAGTTAATTCCCTACTTTGCTACTGCTAAGAAAAGGCTGCTCTCTTCTGGAAAACGTGCAAAACTGCTTATTTGATAAATTATACAAAAAACCTGCAAGTTTAATGTAAAGTGATTTTTAATTAAGATATTTATAGACTTAACTTTAAAAACTGAATCTGTTTCTTTGAATTATGAACTAGTAGTCTCTTTTCTTTAGTTTTAAGAATACTACAAGTTTTGAGAAAGATCTGACCTCTAAGAAGCAAAAAAAATACAAATAATCAAACTTTTCCTAGATTATGATATTTTAAATATTTTCAGATTATCTTACATTATTTCAGAAATAAGAAATATACAGAATAAATACAGCTTTGCTTTTCACACAAGACTTATGAATGAATCTTTTCTATGTATGTCAATATTATTACCCTTCCAGTTAACTTTTACTCTTCTTGTGTCAGCTTGCCCAAATACATATTACTTGACAAAAAGAATTTTATTCTTTGAAAAACTCAATTCCTTTATTTTTAAATGGCTTCAGAGAAACAGTAAATAGCTTTACTTCAAGAAACATTTTCTTTAAAATCTTATAGTATGATAACACACCCAATGAAAGGATGCATTGTGCCAAAATCAAGAAATATAGATTTAACACTGTTCTTTTTTTAAAATGCTGGTAATAAACTGCTACTATAACTTTCCTTCTTATAATCCACTCTTGTAAAAGTATAAATATTTTCTTATATGACTAATAACAGTTATTTTCTACAAAAACAATGGATGATAAGTACAAGTTTCAAGATTTACATTACTCAATTTCCAGGTAAAAATGAACTCTCAAGCAGAGAACAAATCAGTTCCTGCCATTATAGAAATGTGGTTTCTAAGGCTCACAGAATATTTTGTAATATATGATGTGCTAGGACAGTGATGGCAAATCATTTAGAGACAGAGTACCCAAACTGCAACCCAGAACCCACTTATTTATTGCAAAGTGCCAACATGATTTTAGTACCTAAAATAATAAGACAGAGTTCAGCTAATTGTTCTAAGACGGGGGGGGGGGGGGGACGGGACTCAAGGCCCAAAGGCCAAATTTGGCCTGGATATGGTCAGATGCAGCCTGCGGGGCCCAGTCTACCTGCATTGCTTCAGCCCTTCTACCCAATGCAGAGAGGAAAGATCAGGCCAATGTAGGTTTGGCCCAGTCTACCCAATGTGAATGCGAAGAGGAAGCATGCCAGAAGTTTGGGGAGTTGCATCAAGCTGGCCATGCCCACCCAGTTGGATATGCCCACCCAGTCAGACAAAAAAAACCCTGTGGTCAAGCACAGCCCTGGTGTGGCACTCAATGAAATTGAGTTTGACACCCTGGTTCTAACAAAAAAGTGATAAATGCACTTTTATACCCCTTCATTTTTGTTTTGCTTTTGAAATATTACATTTAGCACCAATAAAAAAGAAAGCTTTTGTAATATCATTTTTCTCTTTCCCCTCCCTCACTTCCCCCTCTTTTTCCCTCCCTCCCTCTTCCCTCCTTCCCTCTCTTTCTCTCCCTCTCTTTCTCCCTTCTTTCTCTTTCCCGAGCAGCTGACAGAGAGTGGGAGTGTGGCTCCATTGGATGTGGAAGAAACTGCGGAAGTGCAAAGTCCGGTTGGGCAGAGCAGGAGAGAGGTAGAGCAAGGGAGAGGGAATTCAGAGGAAGATCCAGGCCCACCCCCTCTTCACCCTAGGGCACACAGGGTGGAACGGAGAAGGGAGCGTGGCTTACAGGGGAGGAAAGGACCCTGATTCCCTTCATTAGATGCAGCTGGGAACAGAGTGTTTAAAAAGGGAAGCTGCACACAGCAAAGTTGTTAGGAGCAAATCACGAATTATCTAGTATTGGCGAGGCTTATCTGGGGTCCTGGCATCTTCCCAACTGTGTGTTTTGCTGGCCTTTCAAGTCTGCAATTCCTTCTCCTGCCCTGTCAAGTTAATTACTGCAGCTTGGTTTGTGTGGATTTTTATTTACAGTTTGTATGTACTTTGTTTTCGGACTGAATTTCCTCCATTTAAAGACTGTTCTTGGAAGAGTTTTTTTCTCCACCCGAAGGTAATCTGGACATTAGGGGAAACGTTGGCGGTTTTAAAGGGACTCTTCTTACTTATGTGATTGTGTTGCCTTTGTGCCATGCCTGGGGTCATCACACTCCCTCTCTCACTCTCTGTCTCTCTCTCTCCCTCTTTCCCTCCCCATCTCTCTTTCCCTCCCTTTCCCTATCTCTTTCTCTCTCGCCTTCCCTGGGGGGGTGGAGGAAGAAACCTCTGAACTGGTGCTGGGTGGTGAGAATCTGATGTCCAGCGGTCAACAAGCCCAGGAGCAATGTACTAAAGACAAGCTGGCCGGTGGAGAGGTGGAGCATCACAACAGAGGCAGCTCTACAGGAAAAGCAACTAACATCCAGGAGGCGAGAGCAAGTGTGGCTCTGTGTCGTAATGGGCTCCAGGAGGGGATCCTGTCTCCCCATTGTGAAGTGTGCTAAATTTCACTGTGCTGCACAAGGCACTGTGAGAGCAGTGCACAGGCCATGGAGACAACAGCAAATGTACCTCAATGAAGGCGGAATGAGGTTTTGTGCATTTTTTAGTCCTGCAAAGGATGGTGAGAAATGCGACAGAGAAATGCGATGGAGCTGGGCTGTGGCAATGGCAGCTCTAAGTGCCACCTCTGGCACACATACCATAAGTTCTCTACCTGTGCTAGGACAGGGGTCCTCAACCCCAAGGCTGCGACCCACTACAAGGCCATAGTCTGTTCAGAACCGTGCTGTGGAAGTGGTGGGCGAGCATGCACAGCTCCTGCAAGTTGCACGCTTCCTCACCCCTCATGCAGAACAATCACTTTAACTTTCTCCCCTCCCCCGGATGGTCCACAAAGCCAGAAAGGTTGGAGACCTCTGTGCTAGGAGAAACAATAGTTGGAATATAAGAATTATATATTGAGGAACCTTTGGATAATTAGCCAAAAATCTATCTTCTGACTTGTTTGTATGCTTCAGGATATAACAAAAAGCCATGGTTGTCCTTTTCCAACAATTTTTTAAATTTAATATTGAGTGGTTTAAGGATGGGAATGGGAATATATTTCTATCATGCACGCTTTGTTCTTCCATCCCATCATTTAAAAAGTCAAGCTTAAGTGGAGATACATATGTCTCACATGTTAAAAGGAGTTTCTGTTTGTACAACAGTTCACTTAGCAATGGTTCAAAGTTCGAAGTTATGACATAACACCTCCCCCCCAAGTACTTATGACACAGTCCCGAGGTTATGAATGTTGCAGCACCATAGCATTCACCCTTATGAACAACTGCAGATGCACTGAGATTGAGATAATTTGGCAAGCTCTTTTATACTGTGTTCTTTACAATTATTTTAATTGTATCCACTTTACATATAACTGTCATGAGCAAAAATAGCAACCAAAGAACCCACTCTTCATATGGGACTGTTTCACTTAGAAAAAAATGCCTTTCATTAATGTCAAATGCCTTGTTCAAGAAATTAATAGGTGAAAGATAATAATGTTAATTAATTATATACAGGCAGTCCCCAGGTTAAGAACATCCAATTTAGAGACAATAGCTAGATAAGAATGGGCTGCCTGTTGCTAAACATGGTGGATGGCACTTCCTTCTTTTCAGCTCATGAAGCACTGAACTTGTGCAGCACTTTCTGGAACTACCAAAGCCCTCTATCTTTAATATCCAGCCTGTTTCCTGCAGTTTTTGGAAACATCAGTGCTTCATCAGCAAAAGGAAGGACAATGCTGACAGCCATTTTTGTAATAGGTGTTCTATTTGTAAGTATCAGTTCTCACTTAAATACAAATTTGATTAAAGATAGAGTCAGGGAATGGAACTTGTTTTTAACCTGGGCTATAAGCCATCTCAAATTGTTTCAATATGTTTCTTTATTGTGTTGATCTTAATGAGGATAAAATGGGTATTTATCAAGTTTTAAGCTTTTAGCCATCAACTATTCCTTAAAATTGTCCAATTAACACACGTTAGAAAAATCAGGCATCTAAATTAGTCTTTTATTAGTCTCGCAAAGCAAAAATCAAATGTGGAAAATATTGCAGAAAGATGGAAAAGGATACTCCAACTGATGACAGAGTAAGCGGTTATAGTTGATTAAAAATATTACTCAATTACACATTTTAATCTTAAAATATGAAAAATAATGAGCAAAACAATGAGTTAAATTTAGATACACTTCTACATAATTCAACAAAAGCAATTTTGTTAATCAAAGGTTTTTTAAAAGTAAGTCTTTTTTTAATTGATTCCTGATTATTTCATATCTATACATTTTTCTTGGAAATCACATAGAAGTGATCCACTATTCCCTTCAGGGTGGTTTTTAAATTCTCAGTCCAGCCAACAGGCTTAGTATTTCCTGGTAGTTTGACAATTATTACGTAGGTCCAATCCTATTTAACATTTTAGGATCAGCTAAGGTTGGCAGCTTTTTCAATATGAAGGTAGGGTAGAAAGTAGAGAGTAGACTAGACTAGAATATATGGCCCATGCTTCTAAAGTTGGATCAGTTTCTAAATTGAAATTCTTTAAAAAATATGTATCTTAAGGATGGTTTCCATGACATATTCAATGGATTATAATTTGTCATATATTACAGAGATGATTGGGGGTAGCAGGAATTGGCTAATACAGAATATACAGTATAAATGTTTACATCTCCAAGCTTCTATTAACAATTATAAACAAAAGGAAACTATATCTTGTTTTAATTGTACAGTGCATTCATAAAATTTTCAGGCCCCCTTCACTGTTATCAATTTTGTTATGCTGCAACCTGATTCTACAGTTGTTGAAATTCATTTTTCCCCCATTAATCTACACTCAGTACCCCATAATGACAGTGAAAACAGAATTTTAGAATGTATGTCTGAAATTTATTTAAAAGAAAAAAACCTGAAATATCACAGTATACAGACCCTTGCAACAACACTTAAAATTTTACTCAGGTACCTCTCATTTCTCTTGAACATTGCTGACATGTTTCTACACCTTGATTGGAGGCGACTTGTGGTAAATTAAATTGATTGGACAAAATTTGGAAAGGCGCACACCATTCTATAGAAAGCCTCACAGCTGACAATGCATACTGCAGCAGAGCAAAAGTCATGATGTCAAAGAAATTGTCTCCAAAGTTCAGAGACAGGGTTATTGCAAGGCACAGATCTGAGAAGGCTACAATAAAATTTCTGTTGCGTTGAAAGTTCCTAACAGCACAGTGGCCTCAATAATTTTCAAATGGAAGAGGTTTGGCATAACCTGGACTCTTACAAGAGCTGGTCTCCTGGTCAAACTGAGCAATCAGGAGAGAAATTCGGCCTTGGGAAGGTGGAGCTGACGTCACAGCGATATGACAGAAATCCCTAGGGGCTCCTAAGGAGGACATCAAAATCCTGAAAACCAGTGGTCTACTGCAGTGGTTGCCAACTGGAGGCCCACGGCCCACCGGTGGGCCTTGAGAAAATTTTGTTGGCCCACAGAGAAATGTCACCCCCAGAGCACCCCCCAATGCAGTTAATCCATGCTGCGCAGAAACACAAGGCGGCGCAGCCCACATGGCCCACGGGAACCTTCTCTGCCCACTCACTCCGTACCTGGCAAACTTGCCTTGTTAAGTTGCTATTTTTCCGTTTTCCGACCATTATCTGTTCTGCTATGCTGGGAGATTTAGATTAGCTAGGAAGCAAGAAATAGTTGGATTTCTTGCTTTCTAGCTAGTCTTTAGATCTTTGGTTCTGCTTTTAAGCACAGCTGAACCTCCCTTAGGACTGAAGGTTCTATGATTCAGTGCAGACTCACGGCAAGCAAATTTGAGAGACTGAGCTAGCTGATAGATAGATCACTGAATGATTCTGTGAGCAATTCAATCTGCCTGCCTGCTTTGCCTGATTTGGGATAAAAGTTGCTCTCTTTTTTAAACAAAAAAATCAATATTTACATACATGGTGTGTTGTGAGTTAATTTTGTGAGTTTGCTTGCAAGCAAACTTTATGTGACAGACTGGCTAGCCAATGGCAGATTGATAGATTTCTGAATGAATCTGTGATTCTGTGAGCAACTCAATCTGCCTGCCTGCTTTGCCTGATTTTGGGTAAAAG
>JANHFN010005427.1:133307-143848 GCA_032468175.1 Toxicocalamus goodenoughensis
GCAGAACAGATGATGGTCGGAAAAAGGAAAAATAGCAATTTAGTAGGCAAGTTTACCGGGTAAGGAGTGAGTGGGCGAGGAGGGTTCCCACAGGCCATGTGGGCGGAGCAGCCTTGTGTTTCTGCACAGCCTGGAGTAATTGCTTTGTGGGGGTGCTCTGGGGCTGAGATTTCTCTGTGGCCCACCACATTTTCTCACGGCCCACCAGTGGGCCGCAGCCCACCAGTTGGCAACCATTGCTTTAAAAGATACTGTTTTTGTATATGTTAGAAGTTGTGGAAGCATGTAGACATATAGTGAGAAAGGAGTCAGGAAAATAACTCCTTGGCAATGAGACTACTCAGCAGTGCTTGCTTGATTAGAGAGCATCTACTCAAGAACATCAAGGAAAGAGGCAGTAAGCAGGCTGCATGCAAGGTCCAGAACAGAATAAATTTAGGAACACAAAGCTGCCATTTTCTAGGTCGGTCTGCGCTTGGGTCGAAGAAAAACTAACTTTCCGGGAAGGTGATCAAACATTTGACTGATGATAAGTAGTAAAAACTGCCATATCCCTGGGAAAGTGAAATATCTTAATTCTTTTATGTATTACCAATAAAGGAGAATATCTGTAAGCTCAGGGTTGAAATGAGAGGTCACTGGTACTCTCTAAGTTTGATGAGTTTCCTTGTAGACCAAATGAGGTAAGGAAGGGCACTGATAATGTTACCTAGTTGGATAATGAAATGAGACCACCAAGGACCCCACAATCCTCCTCCACCTCTCCTCATACCTCACTTTCTTCTAGCAGTGATGATGTTACCTAGTTTGGGTGATGAAAAGATCTGTCAGAAAACAAGCAAGCTCAGAGAGCACCAGGGATCTCTCCTTTATGTATGGGACTCCCTTCGAGATCAATACCAGTTCTCTTCCCCCAGTCTTCCCTAGAATGCATGGGTTAATTGGGATTCTTCTCTACCTGTTCTGGTGCCAGGGGCTCCGGAATAGACAGATAATAGAAGGATGCTCTGGGCCCCTTCTATCCGACAATCTCATTTAGTGGGAACAACACCGCTTTATTCCAGTAAAGGCAGTCAGGAATTCTTTTGTTGTTATTGTTGTTCCATACTTTTTAGCTTTTGGGGGTCCCACTTGACCGCTTCTCTTAAATCGAGGAGATGTTTGGCAATATGGTTAGATGGAAATATGAAGCAAGGTCTGGGGTATTCCTTTCTGTTGAAAGATAATGGCACCAGACTAAAATGGATACTATCTGTCTAATGACCCATACGTCCTTTTCTATTTCCTGAGCTCCCTGGTGCTGCTTTTTAGGATTTAATGACTTCATTTCCCCTGACTTTGGAATGTAGGAACTGTTAATTCTTTGAGGCTGTGGCAAGCTTCCATAAAGTGCATCGGTGCTTATGAATTGTGACATGATTTTAGTCCCTTTAGACTTGCAGTGAAGGAAAGGAATATGTTTGTGGCAGGCAATATGTGGTATTAAATGCCTCCCTCTCCATAATACTAACACTAAGCATAGTTGTAAACAGGGAACAGAGATAATTCTCCCTCATTCTTTCATTCCTTGGCACACACTTCTGCTTCTTGCCCTGTGTATAACTCTGTGAAGAGGTACGTGTTGTAAAGCTTGAATTTAGAAGTCTGGAATCTGCACTGTATATCAGACATTAATACAATTGAGCAAATCCAGAAGTATTTCACGAGAAGAGTTACTACACTCCTCTGCTTGCAACAGAACACCCTACATCACCAGGCTTGAAATTTTGGGCTTGGACAACCTTGAACTACGCCACCTATGATTGGACTTAAGCGTAGTACACAAAATTATCTGTTACAATGTCCTACTGGTCAATGACTACTTCAGCTTCAACCACAACAATACAAGAGCACACAACAGATACAAACTCAATGTAAACTGCTCCAAACTTGATTGCAAAAAGTACGACTTCAGCAACAGAGTGGTCAATGCCTGAAATGCACTACCTGACTCTGTTGTTACATCCTCAAACCCCCATTCCTTTACCCTTAAACTATCTACTATTGACTCCACCCCATTTCTAAGAGGTCTGTAAGGGGCATGCATAAGTGCACAATCGTGCCTACCATCCCTGTCCTACTGTCCCCATTTATTCGTACCTATTTCCTTATCCATACTCATGCTTATTCTCATGTACCTGTTTCCTTATCCATACTCATGTTTACCTATTATCTTGTAAGCAATTGACAAAACAAATAAATAAAATAAAATGAATAAAATATTGTGATTGGCATTAGAATAATATATTGAAACACTGAATTATTAAATAATGAAGAACTATAACAATACAAATATATGTATTAACATTACAATTACATAAGTTTAATGAATGTAACAAATATGATTAATGTTATTATTCTTAATTGCACCAAAATATATGATACCCAGATGCCACACTGTTCCCGTATTGATGTGTATATGTAAAAAAACATTAAAATTTTGACAAAAAACCCAAATGGACCCTTTTACCAAATATTTATGAATATTTGCATGATTATTATACAGGTTAAACTTTATGATATACACAATTAGATCTGCAGCCAAATGTAATATCCTATTACTTTCCCTTATTCAGACATAAGCAATTACCAAAAACATAAGAGGCGATGATAATTCTAAAGACAGTTTTTTTTCTTCCAAAGGCAGTGCCACTAGTACCCTAAGATAGTTCTATCTTTATTGTAACTTACATTAACAAAATCTTGCAATTTTGAAAGTATTTCTGCCCACATTTACTCTCTAGAAAAATCAGGGCAGGTCCCTTCTAAAATGCTTCTCATATCCCCTCTGTTTTTATGGGCTGAAATATCTTTTGCATAACAGGGCAACCCAACATTTTCCAACCTTCCAGTTGGCAGCCCATCATGGAGGGAGGGGGAAAAGGTTGGGGATGGTTTTGTGTGAGGGCATGCATGCTCAAAGCTTCATTTGTTCGGGATCCCTGATCTAACCTCTTCCTTCTTCTCTCAAGGTCATTCCCACATGCCATTACAGTAACATAATGCCAAATTATTTCCAAACGTTATACATGCTTTTTTAAAAAAACAAAAATACCATCCTTGTACATTCATTATAAAAAGTGGTCAGTTCAGAATTTCAGTATCCCCTAAACTAATAGATAATTGGGGGAGAGGGGGAATCCTCAACATATAATTTGTGAAATACACTGACACATGTAGTAATACACCAGTTTAATAAGCTTACCTAAATGTAGAGGTTAGACTATTGTTCACAATGATAACTAAATATAACATTTTTCTGAATACAATATTAGCAAGACATAAAACTATATACTTCGAAAGATCCTTTCTGTGTGTTTGATCACTATGTCAAGTGTTCTATCTTTTCTCCTCTGCTGTTTAACATCTAAATGAAATAAGGGAAATCATTTGACACCTACTAGCCACCTCCACCTGTATATAACTGCAAGAAAATAGCACTGCCCTTGAATGTTTCCCAATTGGCCAGATGAGGAAAACAAGTTCCAATTAAACCCAAGACAAATGACATTTTTGTTGGTAAAGAGAAAACTAGATCTGAGGATTGAGGTGATGCAATCTAGGAATATTCTTTTCACTCTAGTCACCAGTTTTCCAGAAGGTAGTTATGGTATGGAACACATTTGCACAACAATAGTGAATGTGCCAAATACAACCCTTATTGAGCTAAATTGGACAGTAACATTTATTATCTCTAAGTTACAGACTATCAGGAATATTTGAAGTAGCACACTTTATCTGAAGCTATTCTTGAAATGTGATTGGTAGTTGGTACAAAAGTGAAATTCAAGCTACTAACTAGTGCAAAATACAGAGGTCATAAGATACCTGTTTTAAAAGTGGCTCAGCTATCTGGTAACAAAAGCTATAATGTTCTCATCTGGGAAATGCATTTGACTCACTCTTACAAAATTTAAGAAATAACAAAATGTTTTTAATTAAGCTTCTTTAAATGGTTAAATTATTTTTATAATAATGTTGGTTATATTAATGTTTATTTCCGTGCTCTACAATTAGCATTTTAATTATTTCAAGCTGTATGGTTTTTATAAACATAATATTAACCATAATAGCAGCAACAATGTTAGTATCTTAATGCAAGTTTTAAGCTATGGAATAAATAGTTTTTCAAATTGGACTATAATTTTGGTCCTTGATTTAACATTAATACTCAGGAACACCTACCACTGAAGTGGTTTACAGGCATGAGTCTTCATCATACAAATGCATACAGTACAAGTAGTCCTTGACTTATGATCATAATCAAGCCCACAATTTTAATTGTAAATTGTGATGACCATGCCCAATTTTATTACTTTTTTGGCAGAGATCTTTAAGTGAAGATGGTGATCATAAAGTGAACGCCATGATTGCTAAGCAAACATATTGTTCACTACGGTACTCTTTTTGCTGGAAACTGGAAGTAAATGGCAAAAACATCATAAATCACATGGATGCAGAGCTCTAGTAGTGCACAGGTAGTCCTCACTTAATGACCATACTTGGAACTAGCTAAGTGATGTGCTCATTAAGCAAGGCATCAGATGATCCAAAGGACTTATGACCTAACTTCTCCTGTAACTAATAGGTGAACCACCTGTGATTGTTAAGTGAGACTTTACATGACTGTTACTTGTAATTTTGCTGCCACTTTCTCCATTGACTGTTCATCAGAAGCTGGCTATGAAACATACAAACAATGCGACTGTGGGACCTTTTGACAATGTAAGTGTGATGACCTGTCATAAAGTTACTTTTTCAGTGCCATTGCAACTCTAAATCATTATTAATCAGGGCAGTTGTTAAATGAGGACTACTTGTACTCAATACATTTATATCCCTTCTCATCTGCTGTAGCAGTTTAAAGTGATTTAGAGCACATCAAAAAACATAAATAATATTCACTAAACGCTAATTAAAATGGTGGCAGGGGGAGAAAAAACTACTTTTATCACAGATACTGAAAAGAAATGAATAAAATGGTTAGTTTCAATTTATCTAAAAGAGAATACAGTAGATGACCGACAAATTTTGGGGGGGAAATGTTCCAGAGAACAAGTGAACTACAGAGGATCACTTGCAATAAGTCTTTCAACAGCATTCAGATAAATTTTGAATACATAGCAGGATCTCCCTTGTCAATCTCAGTAAAAGAAAGGCAATCTGACAGGTATTCTGATCCCACATTCTTTAGGATGATTGCATGTCATAATCAACTCCCCAAATCTCAGTATTTAAACTGTTTTAGCAAAAGTGTAATAAGTACAAAGTCAGGTAACCCACTAGCTATTGCATTTTTACTACTTGCGGCTTTCAGATGAAACATAGGCATAACCCCACACAGATCATATTAAACTAATATAAAAGTCATATTACTAGAGCATGAATAACTATAGATAAGCCATTTTTATTCAGAGAATGGTATAGTTGATATACTAAACAAAACTGGTAATAACCACTCTTTTATCCATAAATATAATTTGGATCTGTGACTGGGTGGTTGTGTCAGATCCGTGTATCTGCCGTTCTTCAATGGAAGCAGAAAGGTGGTAGTGGATACAAGTAATCCTTTTTGATGTAACATGAAGATCTTAATTTTTAATTTAATTAATTCTTCTACTGAATCTGTATGGCCTTTAAACAATTTACAACTGTGGGCTGGAGTCCCAAGACGCCTGGAAACTTGTTACCTCTTGAAGAGATAGCAAGAAGAGAAGGGGCCATAAAAATTCCAGCTCCAAAAGAAAGGGTCATTGGTTCTTACCTGATATGACCTTTCTCTTTGGGTGGAGATAGCATTCAGGATTGGGTTATCAGTCACTGATTGGACTGAGTCTGTCAGATCTTTGAAGACGCTCCCCTGTTGCTAAGGGTTCCCCAGAAACTGCCAAAGGAATAGTGACAGAATAAGGTGCTCCACTGGATTCGGAACGGACTCACATCAAGGTGGGTCTGGATGCTATCTCCACCCAAAGAGAAAGATCGTACCAGGTAAGAACCAATGACCCTTCTCCATTGTGGTGGAGATAGCATCCAGGATGGGACATAACAAAGCTGACTGTCCTACGGGTGGGCCTAGTGCGATCCAAATCCTCTAGACAGAGTGGACCTTTTGAAGAGCTCTCTCTCCAAAGGCTGCCTCTGCAGATGCAAAAGAGTTCAGCTTATAGTGTTTGATGAACGTAGAAGGTGAGGTCCAGGTTGCTGCCCTGCAAACCTCCTCCAGAGAGGCCTGAGTGGCCAATGCCACTGACGTGGCTGCACTTCTCATCGAATGGACCGTTATCCTTGGAGGAACTGCAAGACCTTGGAATTGGTAGGCTTTGGATATACATAGTCTTATCCATCTCCCCACAGTTGTTGGAGTAACCTTGCAACCCATAGTAGAAGGTTGGAAAGAAATAAAGAGGGATTCAGACCTCCAGAAGGGAGAGATTCGGTTAACATAAATAAATACGCAGAGTCCTTCGAACATCTAGAGTGTGCCATCTTTTTTCTAAAGAATGTGGAACAGGATGTGGACAAAAATCAGGCAAGATTAGTTCCTGGGCTCTGTGGAACCAAGAGTTCACTTTTGGCACAAACAAAGGGTCTAGTCTTAACACAACTCGGTTGGTGTGAAACACACAAAGGTCCTTCCTGACCGAAAAGGCAGCCAAGTCCGAAATCCTTCTGGCAGAGGTGATTGCTAGAAGGAAGGCCACCTTGCAAGACAAAAATTGCAGGGAAGTAGATCTGGAGCCGGGAATGGTTCAAATGGAGCCTCAGTCAGTGAATGCAATACTTTAGAGAAGTCCCATGTCAGATAGTGATGAACCATTGGAGGCCTCAAGTTTGTAGCCCCCTTCAGAAACCTGCGGACTGTGGGATATCTAGATAGGGATTCTGCTCCCCCCAAGGAAAGCACAGAAGAAAAAGGTTGCCACCTGCCTCTGCAACGTGTTGGTTGATAGGCTCTAGTCAGGGCCATCTTGAAGAAAGTCCAGCACCTGGGCAAGCGAGGCCTCTGCGGGGTTCCTCTCAGATCTAGAGCACCATTCTCAGAAAGCCTTCCAGGTTGTATCATAGATGCGATTGATGGAGGGCCTCCTAGAGGCTTGAATGGTTTGTATCACCTTGGAAGAGCAATGCTCTCAGATCAGACCCCGCTCAATCTCCAACTAGTCAATTGAAGCCACTGGTGTTCTGGATGTAAACTGGTCCCTGGCTGAGAGACCCTTTGTCCACTGGCAACCTCCAAGGGTGGGACACAGATAGGTTTACTAAGTCCACAAACCATGGTCTTCTGGGCCAATGAGGAGCCACAAATATGAGTTCTGCTCTTTCCCCCCAAAGTTTCTGAATCACCCTCGGGATCAGGAGCGGAGGAGGAAAGGCATAGAAGTTCCCTCAGCCAAGGACTACGTAAGGCATCCATGCCCTCCGCCCCTAGAACAGCAAACCTGGAGTAGAATTTCAGGAGTTGCGTGTTGTCCTGAGAGGTGAAGAGACCCACTGCTGGCAGTCTGAAGCACTCCAACAGCTCCTGAAACTAAGTGGGGGTGCAAACAACATTCTGCGTGGTCTATGGTGGCTCTGCTAAACCAGTCAGCCTCAACATTGGTCATGTCTACAATCGCTCAGCTCTGAGCAATACCTGATGCCTCTCCGCCCATAGGCAGAGCTGTTCTGCTTCCAGCATCAGTGGCCTTGAATGTGTCCCCCCTTGGCAGTTAATATGTGCTTTGGTTGACATATTGTCAGTTAAGAACAGGATGTCCCTATCTGATACAGTGTCCTCTAATTGCTTCAGGGCTAGATAGACCACCTGAAATTCTAGCCAATTAATATTGCGGTTCAAATCTGCCTGGGACCATTGTCCCTGGATCTTCCTGGATTGGAGATGGCATCCTTGGTCAGCACCAGCCTGTCAGGGTCCTTGAATAAGAGCCCTAAGGGAAGGGCCTCAGATGACCACCATCGCAAGGATTTAATGACTTGTGGAGTTAATCTGACATGGGAATGGAAGGAGCTTCTACCTGTTCTCTGATAAGGAAGAAGTAACCATTGGACTGCCCTGGACTGCAATCTAGCCCAGGACACTATATTAATGCATGATATCATCTTATCCAGGAGTTTAGAAAGCGTATCCAGAAGTACCCTGTTCTTAGATTTTACTTGCCCAATCAACTTCCTCATGCCCCCTGATGCTCCTGGGACAAGGACACCCTGCAGGAAATGGTATATATTATAGCTCCCAGATGGAGCAACCTATTGGTGGGAATGTCGTGACTCTTGGCCTCGTTGACAGAGAAGCCATGCTCCTGGAACACCTGAATGGTGAGCTCCAAATCCTCTGCTGCTCAAGATGGGGAGGATGACTGGACGAGTATATCAGTCAGATAGCACTGGACTCTGGCTGGAAAGGCCCTAAGGTGGGCTGCCAGGGTTGCCAATAGTAAATGTTCTGGGAACATATGAAAGCCCAAAGGGCAAAGCCTTGTACTGAAAATGCTTCCTGTTATAGCAGAACCTGAGGAATTGTGTATGGGCTGGAAGAATGGGAACATGAAGGTGGGCCTCAGTTAAATCTATGGAGATAAGGTAATCCCCTTCCCTAATTCCCTCCAGAATAGACTAGAGAGAGTGCATCTTAAACTGCCTGTATTTTACCCGGCGGTTAAGACACTTGGGGGGGGATTAACATGTTCTAACTCCCTTTATCTAAGCTGCATGCCTGGAAGGATATCAGATCCTGCTTTGAATGTTGACTTGCCATCTTCCTTTTCAACAAAGAATTCCTTTTGAAATACCCAAGTTTTCAACAGTTCGTTCTTATCATCTGAGGGGGAGAGTCTAGTCCTTACATAAAGCAAGATCTGCAATATTGATCAATCCGGAGATATTTTTTTTTGCCTTCCAAAATTTCACTCTACCGAGGGGACCCTACAAAAAACAAATGTCTGAACATAGCAATGAGCAAGGAGAAGCCGAATGCTGAGAAGAAACCTTAACAAGTACCCAAAGAAACAATGGCTTCATGTGCCCCATCGAAGCCATCAAAGCTGTCTGCTCAAGTTCCATGAAGCCCCAATGGTCTACAGGTATAGGAAAGAGAGACAGCTGGGATGGAAGAGCCAAGGGACTAACCATCATCCGTGGTAACCGTAAACCTGGGTGGAAAATGTAACTGGAAGCCTTTTCCAATCAGGAAGAAATGATCAAGGAACACACACACACACACACACACACACACACACACACACACACACACAGAGAGAGAGAGACAGAGACACAGAGAGAGAGAGAGAGAGTGGGGTAGAGAGCGGGGAAGATAGGGACTCAGCTGCTTTGCTATTCCCTGCCATTACCCTTACCTTCTCAGGCCAGGTGAGGGACGGTAGGGTGAGGGGAAGGGCCAGCCATTTCGGGCAAGGTGTAGAGGTGGCAACAAAGCACAGGTGACTAGAAGCCTGGGAGTGGTGGCTCCAGGATCTGCCAGCCCAAGGGGCTTTAAGGTCAGATGGCCTAGAGTAGGCGAGATCCGAGTGAGCATTGCACCGCGGGTTCACCTGAACGTCCATTTCTTTGGTGTTGGCTTTATGGAGCCAAAGGGTGAGGCCTGGGCTGATGTGCGACAGCAGCACCTTTAGCTGCGCTCGCTTGTAAGTGTCCAAATAATCCAATGAAGACAACGGAGGAGTCGCTCAGGTAGATCTCCCCCCTCTGCAGTCCTCCTCCTGCAGAAAACGGTCATTTCCTGAGCTAAGAAGGCAAGGAGTTGTGGCTCAGCTCACCCAATTCCTAGGATTACCTCGAATGGTCCCAATTCCCCATTTCTCAGAGGCGCTCCTGTGTTGGCCACTGTAGGACCCTCCACCTCCTTCCCCAACTTCTCCCTCAATTTGAAAATGATGATGCCTGTTGCCGACACGGGTGCAATCGGATGGTCATGGCAGGGCCAACCAGAGAAGATTGTTCTGGGTCCAACAAAGGGACTGAAGGCAGGAGAGGAAAGGGGAGGCAGGCAAAGGGGCCGTGCGGGCGGCAAGTTGTCATGCTCCTGGGTTGCCCACCCCCACCTTTACTTCCCAGCAGCTGCAGTGAAATACAAGTTAATTTTTGCTGTACTGAAGAACACGAGAGGCTCGTGTTCTCCTGCTGCTGGGAAAGCAAGAGAGTCTTTCCCAGCACAGCGGAATGTTTGAAATTTCCCCTCCAATAGGGAAATGGGGTGCTCTGAGCAGCAGAGAAACAGCCCAGTTGAATCCTGCTTCTCTCTGACGCCCAGAGCTGTGCCGGGAAAGACTCTTGCTTTCCCAGCAGCAAGAGAACATGAGCCTCTCCTCACATTCTCCAGTACAATGAAATTTAGCTCGGGTCCCCACCAGTCTGCATCTTGGCCCCCCCCATCTGGATTCACAGCAGCTGCTGGGCCTAACCTGCTGGGGGTTAGAGCGGTGGGTGGCGGTGGCAAAAGGCAAGTGGCATTGGGGGGGGGGAAGACAGGTAGGCGACTCAGA
>JANHFN010005427.1:158788-169227 GCA_032468175.1 Toxicocalamus goodenoughensis
AACAATGTTTTAGAGAGAGGAAAATACAAAATGAACACCCAGATTAAAGAAAAGACAAACAAATGAACTCTCAAGTCAAGGATGCTTATTATCTCAGTTTAGACAACTGGGTATAAAATTGCAATTGAAATGGTTCAATTTTGTTCTAGGTTTCAAACTCCTAAAAAGGCATCTTAATGTTCAATCTCTGTAATATAAATCATGTGGCTAAAATCATGTGGCTTATTGATAAAATATATTTTAAAAATTATGGATTCTTTAATCTTGTTATTTAGACTATTTAGAAATAAAAGTACAAAACTGCAAGAAGTAAATACACAAAAACTATATACGTGCACACCTAAGACATTCTACATAAGAATTTCCAGACTTTCTGATAATTCAATAACTCTATACTATGGCTGTGAACTCTACAGCTTCCAACTGGAAGTCAATCTAGGACAACCAAAACAACTATACCAATAGAATTGCATTTTCTCAATCAGAATAATTTTCAGCAGATTTCAAATGATTAGAACCTGCATATCATAAAAGACTGCAGCTGCTTCTTAAATTGACAGAGGTGTGAGATAATATCTCATATTTATGTTACAAACTCCAAAACTCATTTTTAAAACAATGGTCACAATTCATAGAACTGGATTTCTAAACTAAAGTACAGTTAACACATCTTCCAGTATAAACTACCATGTAATTTGTAAATGTATTTTCAGTCTTTAGAAAAAAACAAGAAAATCACCATGACAATTCTATTTTTTTAAATGAAGTCTCTAAAGGGTACAAGACCAATTGACTAGGATTGCAACTGAATATTTAAAAATCATTTCAAAAATCATTTGAATGTTTTTTTTAAAATCTATATTTATGTGCAACTAAACCAACATCTGACCAGCAATACTCTTGATATCACTCTCCAAAGAGCAAGAATGCCACTTCCTTATTAAAATGAAGTTTTTAAAACCCACTACTTTATATTTTCTTAGGAAAGCAATTAAAATATTAATTTGCATTAATAAAAAGCTCACATCAACTATTTGTGCACCCTGTGCGCCTGAACTTTAATACTGGTAGAAATAGTAGGCAATTCAAAAACTTCAAACATAAAAAGCCTTTCAGCTGGCAAGAGAACACAATTTTAATATGTTTTAGAAAGTGAAGTTATTTTTTTTTATTTCGCATAAATTGAAATACTGTTCAAAGCTTAATGCCACTGCTTCAAGAGACCTGATGGCACTTACCGCAAGTAATACTGTTTTAAAGCGAAGGCAGCATTAGAACAACTTCTGGGAAAGTTAAATGCTTCCACTATTTCTCCCCACTGATTCTTCTCAGATACCTGTCAAAAACAACACACTGAGATGCACAAATCCACAACATGGACACACACACCCTTCTTTGATTGCCATCAAAAGGGCTGCCATGAAACAAACAAATATGATAAAGATTTAAAAAAACGATAGGATCTGGATTTTCTATTCTTACTGACAGTCACCAGCGATACAATATTGCTCTTCCCCTTGTGTTTTACATTTCTTTTATGGAGTGAGAAGGTGAACGAATTTTATTCTGTGGAGAGAGGTTTGTTTTTGTCTTAGCTGCCTGGACAATAACCAATCGGGAGTTCCTCTGTTGCCTGCTTTTAAATCCTCCCGCGGTCCGTTAAAACCCAAAGAAGTTGAAAATGAGCCAAGGAAGTCTCGGTGGGGTCCGACCCCACCAACTGTGGGTGCAGGAAAATCGTCCCGCTGAGTCTCCCCCCTCCGCAAGCTCGACAGATACAGAGGCCTTTCTTTTGAGGCCTACATTTCTGTCCCTAGTCTTGAAGCCTAAAGATGGCTATTTGATTACACATCGTCTTGGCTGCCCCTTTTGTTATTTCTCCCCGGAAGGGGCTCCGAGGGCAGCGCCAAGTCCCCCCCACGGCAGCGAGGATCATTTCCTAGCCCATGCTCCGTGCCGATTATCGATGTTAAACATGCCCGCTAATTTTGAGTTTCACTAAAACTGCGCTCAGACTCTGCGCGAGGCGCGCGCACACACACACACATACACACACAAGCGGAAGAAACTGCCTCCAAACACAACCTCCTCCACTCGCCTTCTCCCCAGAAAAGGAGGGAACGAGCCAAATATCGAGGGCAGAGGGAAAGGGGAAACGAGAAGCTGCCTTCGACATCCCTGAATCCCCCCTTTTCAGCTCTTCCTCAACAAGGCCGAGCCGCCAACCTACCTTGCCTGCTTCCTTCTTCCACTTCCCTCCTTCCCAAGCCGGCTTGAAGAACGACCGATCCCGACCCCCCCGCCGACCGCCTTTCCCCCCAGGGTCGAAAGAGAGTTTCGAGAGGTTAGTGGGAGGAAAAGCCAAAAGAAAACTTCCACTCACCTTCCCAAATCCGCCTAAAGTGGTGACTCGGGTGTAGAAAGCGTGAAGATCCAGCTCTCTTCCACCCACCACAGGGATCTTCTTAAAAGGAGACCTGGCAAGAGAGAGAGACAAACAACTTATCAACTCTGCCCCCCCCTTTTCTCCCCTCGCAGGGGGCCGCTTCGTCCTTCAGGGCAGAGGCTGGAAGTTAAAAATCGGTCGGTTTAAACAGCCTCCCACACCACCATCCCCTTCCATCTCCCCATTTTCCTTACCCTCTGCTGTGGTGAAACTGCCGCAGCTCGTCCAGAAAAGCGAGTCCTTTTCTCCGATGGTCTGGTTGGTTTTTACCGGCCGAGTTTGCCATTTTCCCCCCTCGGATTTAAAAAATTTGGGTTTTGTCTCCTTAAAAAAAGCCAATAGAAAAACAACAATCCGCGGCTCCTCCTTGCCTTTAAGAGATCCAGGTTCCTGTACTCGACCGGGGATCAGCCATGGAGATGGGCTTGTTAAAAAAAGAAAAGAAAGAAAGAAAAGTTTAAAAGGAATAAGAGAAGCCGAAGAGTGGTAAATTACAAGTCCTGTCTCCACACAACGCACAGGGAGGGAGAGGGGCACCTCTCGGTAATTCTTGCCGCCGCCGCCGCCGCCGCCTGCCTGCTGCTCTCAACACCACAAACCCAACCAAGCCAGCTCGCACATGAGACTCAACATGGTGCTGCTGGATCACACAATGAATTGGGTTAGTATTGTGGTAGGGTGGGGGTTGGTGAGGCTGGAGTGAGGTACTGACAGTGTATGTGTATTACAGACGCGAATCCATGAAATCTCCCCTCTCCCTTGCTCTCTCACATACAGTCTCGCGCGCGCGCGCACATATATACACACTGTACGGCGGCGGCGGCGGCGGCAGCAGTAAGATTCACTTCTCTTCAGACAAAAAGATCTGAGGCAGCCGTGCTGCTGCCTAGGCGAGAGCGCAACACAGCGAACCCCGGCGGTCAGCCGAGGCACTGCAAAAAGCAGCTTCGAAATGGCAAAAGCCAGGCTTGCCAACGAGCAGTTCCTGGCGGGGAACAATAGGCTTCTCTCGCGGCTAAGGGCTCATCTGCAATGTGCCGCAAACTTCACACAAAGCCGGGCGGAAAGAGAAAAGGTAGGAGAGAGGAAGGGCTACTACCGGTTGTTCCAGGGTTAGGGGCAGAGGAAATGTTCCATTCTTCCAAACTTTAACCAGATGGAATACTTAAGTGAAAAATAAAAAAGAAGAGGAGGGGAAGAGGAAGACTGTATTTTTGAATAAATATAGCCACTGTGTTTCTTTAAATAGTAGTATCCTTCTCTAATAGATTTTAAAATTTTTAGATAAAGGTACATTTTTAGTGAAGTTATTTATAATGCATATTCCCATCTATTTCCGCAAATAATCTAAAGTAATCATTGGATAATTCTGACTCCTAGAATTAAGAGTGAATCATAAGAGATATTAAACAGTTTAATAAAATGTGATTTCTTGAGACTCCCTAAAATTAAAAAGTTACAAAATATATTTAATTTTTTTCTATATATTAAACCAAACACATGTGATAAATAGAGCATAATGATGAAGCCTATCAATTTAAATCTCATCCTGGCAGGGAATACTAATTCGTATTAAGGAAATCTGTTCTGCAGTTCTACCTCCTGCAATGGAGGTAAAAAGATTAAACACTGAATCCTTGAAATATTGTAGAGTACTGTAGAAGGCACATTCCCTTAGACAATATTTGTTGAGGTAATTCATGCTATAAATGATAATTGTATGTGTGTGTGTGCAGGGAGTGTCCAGTAATCATATAGATATTATTGCTAAAAAGTATAATCAAAGCTCAAGATTTCTTAATCCAAACATGCTGTGCATCTTGAATGTTGCATACCTAATCATGTTCTATATAAGAGATTTAGGAGCCATAAAAGATAAGTGTCGGAGGAATTATAGCAGGGATGTACTGTTTTGTTTTGTCTGTCTGTCTCTGGATGCTGCTAAACCACATCTAGCACCCCTTGCTATGGCCACTCAACTTTAAGAAGGCTATAAGTTCTCACCTTGATTTATAGCAATTATAATAGTGTCTGATTATATACAATAAGGAGGGAATTTGTTTTTCAGAATGAGTGATTAGAAAAGAAGGAAAAGCATGTAAACCAAAGTTTTAATCTTATACACAACTGCCTAGGATTCAGTTTCAATTACTTCGCTGATTTCATTGTAACAGTATATAGGAATGGCATAACTGATCTTAAGAATCAAAGGGAAATAAGGGGAAAACAATCACAATAGTGGCTCAAATTAGAATTCTTAAACTGTATGTATGGAATTGAATGTTTTTGTCCTTTGAGTAGGGATGTCAAACTGGCGGCCCATGGGCTGGATGCATCACGTGCAGGCCACTCCTACCCCAGCTCCCTGAAGGGGAAAAAATGTCACGAAACGTCACATGATGGCAATGTGATGCCACCAACTACAATTTGGTTTAAAAACTGATTCCAGTAGTTTGTGAACTCAAGAGATCCGGGCAAAGATACCATAATAAATGAGAATATTTGTAGCTCAGGGGTGACATGAGGGGTCCTTGGTGGTATCTGAGCTTGTTTTCTTGCAAATGTTTCATTACCCAAACTAGGTAACGAAGAGTGCTGTTGTTTGGGTAATGAAACATCAAGAAAACAAAGCTTAGAGAGCACCAAGGATCCAGCAAACATGCCAATATTCCCTTTAAAATTTATATTGCATTTCTTCAGGAAATTAAGTCAAAATCCATGATTTTTCAGTTCGATTGCAGTTTCATATTGAAAACGAGAAAGTGATGTAATAAGATGTTTGGTGAGAAGTGTCTTCGACATATTGTAGCGAAACCTTTTAGGAGTACATACCAGCTTTTTAAAAAAATGCTATCAATTCTTGTATAATTTCTATATGAAACGTTGCAGAAATTTCTAGCGACAGTATCCAGGCGGAGATATCTCCGCTTTTTAACGTAATACCTGCAGAAATGTTCAACATCAGCCTAGTACTGTAAAGTGACCGGTGTCCGATAAAAACGGAAGCTCGATCATTCCGGGAGAGTCCTCAACAGTCCTCGAATGACTCAAAAACTAGGGGTCTCCCTCTCACCAGTGTTTGGCAGAGGTGAGTGAGTCAGTTTAAATTTGTATACTCTAGCGGCAGGAGCAGCCAAGGCAAAGATAGGCAAACTGAGTACAGCACGAGCAGAAAGGTTTCCTTGGCTGAGCGCAGCAGTTGCGCACAACCCTTACGTAAGTGTCAGCTGGGGATTCCCTGGAGGAGGTCATTTTAATTCAACCATTTAAAGACCCCAGCAGCCGTTCCAGCGCACCTGCCTTATTGCTACCTGCAACCTCGGGCCAAGGAAGCTGCAGCAGCGGACCCCATGCCAAGGACCGCTTGAGGCAGCTCTTCACAAAATGGCGGCGCCCACGGGAAGAGAGCCCCATTTTGTGCCCGTAAAGCTGTCAGCAGAGGCGGGCTCCACTTAAGGGGGCAGGGGAGCAGAAGGCGGTGGCCAGTTCACGAAGTGAACGACGGATGAGAGGCGCTTCGTAAGAGATCTCGCCCAGCCCTTCAACGAGGCTTTACGTAAAAGCCCGAGAGCCGAGGCAGGCGGAGCTACCAAGCGAGAGCCATCCGGAGGATTGCGAGCAATCAGTTGTGCTCCCCGCTGGTCTTAGACAGGACTTATTCTTGCTTGGGAGTCGCTTGGGTTGGCGGCTGCTTTATTTTCTCTTTGGATGCGTGCCTTGTGGATTTTTCTTAATCCGGCAGAAACTCGTCAGCCTCGCGATCGATGACTTCCTCCCCTTCCGCCGCGACGTAGGTCTTTATATGAGGGAATTAGATGCCGGTCACAACAATGGAATGAAATAAGCGATTGTCTTGTGCTATTTTCTGGGTTGTTTTCTTTCATGTCTCGGGTTATTTCAGCTTCTTTTTAACTAGCTCAGCCTGTGTAACTTTTTCCTCCTAGTTCTCTTCCTTTCCAAAGCAGCGTCTTTCTTTTCAAAAGGATGAATGAGTGGTTTTAGATTGTATCATTAATCATGATGTCACGTTTGGAACGAATCTCTGTTTCTTTGGGGTTTACTGCTCCTTTCTGAATATATCGCTTTCTTAGAACGATGCTCCCCAAGTTGCAATATTGGCAAGCTTGTAAAATGTAATTGCGCCTGTGTGAGAATCTAATTTCTTTTTTATCAGTTTGCATTTTTAAAGGTTTGGTTTTTTAAAAAATAAAAAAGAAAGAAACATAAAACCCTTGAGATCTTTGCTTATCATCTCTCCACTGTTAGATAATTCGTAAAGGGTAAAAAATAATTGGAAACTGCCATATTGTTGGGAAGTAGAGGCTGTCAAAATGGTATGAAATCCACCTACTATCTTTATCCTATAAAGATCTTTATCCCATAAGGATATTAAAATGTAAGGTTATGAAGGGCCTTGGTTTGTATGAGGATATAAATTGTACTTGATTTGGTGCTAGTATGAAAATAAAAGCTAATTTGCAATATTGGCTAAGAGGTATATTGTTAATTTCTTACCAGTGTTGTCCTTGTTATAATTTACAGAAATATATAGATCACAGATACTTTGCCTCAGTCTTATGTTTATTACTGTATAAAAGATAATATGAAAAAAACCCACTGAGGCTGCTTTCCTAGTAATCTACTTTTCATTGTTTTATGAAAATATCTGCTACTTTCTGCTTGCAATTTAGCTGTTTTAAGTGCCTCTTGGTTTTATTCTGAAGTATATGGACTGTTCAGAGCCTGTGTTTGGTGACTGCTTTTAATATGCTTGCTTTGTTAATAATGAACCTATGAAGTTTGCTTCTATATGGCTCATATCATGTATGTTAGTTGTGCTGGCTTCAATACAGTTAACTCCAGGGGAAATATGCAAAAGATTTGCTTTTAACAATATGCACTTTTTCCTAGAGTTTTTACATGCATCTTTAGGACATCTAGTTTTCATAGGTATTTTATTCAATCAGGAGGTAAAATGCTATTGATCAAGCATCTTTTTATACTAGCAAAGCATTCTCTACTTATGTAACCTTGTTAAAAACTTGAAAATGCTCTTTTGGAGAACTTGGTTGTGAGTCATTTTTTGTATACTTAATAAATTGTAATGTACTGTGTATAAAAGGTAAGTAATTAAATAGAACTAGAAAGGTAAGCATAGGATTGATCTGTTTAGAAGTAATCTTACTTCCTGAATCTGATATTTTTTTTAAAAAATGGTGAAAACATCTGGCCCTTTAGGCTAATAGATAAAACCTATAAATTGAGTTATGTTTAAAAAACAATCATTTGATTATGATACCTAGACAATATAGCTAATTTATGTAAGTTTGATTGCTGAACTGCTTTTGTTTACAACATTTCTTATGTGATCTTTATATACTCTTATTATCTTGATTAAACTTGAACAATATTGTTGATATAAGAGTAAATAAAGAAATCTTACTTTTGATTGTAGGAACTGAAATTTGTTCATGGGATATCAGGAGGAGATATTTTCTTAAAGAATTAAGGTATATCATAGTTTCTTCAAGACCTTGTATTTGTCTAAATTACTCCCAACAAACAAGGGATAATCACTGTTATATTTTATCATACATGCCTCTTTGCACTATTGACCATTAACAAGAGATGTTTTCTTCTGTTCAATTATGTCCAATTCTTGGAGACTGCACAATTTCCTACAGTTTTCTTGGCAAAGTTTTTCAGGAGTGCTTGTCATTGCCTCTTTCCTAGGGCTGAGAGAGAGTGATTGGCCCAAAGTCACCCAGCTGCCTTTGTATCTAAGGCCCGGTTAGAATTTACTGTCTCCTGATGCCCTACAACTACATCAAATTTGTTCTCCATTAATAGTATAGCTTAAGTTACAATAAAAGTTAAGTTTGTCTCAAACTTTTTAAAAAATATTTTTGACTTGAAAAATGAGGTAGCTTTAAATTCTTGGATCAAAAGTCTAAGAAAAAAATGAATTTTCTTTGTGAAACAACCTTTAACATTGGTTTTATTAAGGTCATTAATGAGAGATTCTATTTGGCTTATTTTTTTGCGAGGAGACTATATAATGGAAATTGGCTTTGAAAATATATGAAACATTAATTTCACTTTACATGACTGCTATGTTTTCTGGACCAAATATCCTATTTAGAATCATGGAAAAATAGGGTAGCAAAATTATCAGTACAGTTGCCTTTCACTAATTATATACTAAGCCTAGCTAGTCATTGCAGCTCAATACTGAGAGCTGATTTTCAATTTTTTCTTACTGTGTAATTATTAAAGAAAAAGGCAGCAGGAAAAGATGACTTTGTTTTATTTTATCCTGCAACATGATGGAAATATTTTGACCATCTATTTTAAACAGACTGGCTTTCATCAATATGTCATAGAAATCCATATTGTAGATAAGAACATCTGTCTCTACAGTCTGCGTTAATTTTCCTATCCCTTAAAGTTCACTGCCTATAAATACAGTCATTGTTGAGTTTAATGTGAACATCAGTGATTTGTTCTGTGTCAGTTAAATCAATGTGAAGCTCTTAATCTGTTTAAGATTCAATTTAATTTAAGATCAGTTTCCTTGTGGAAATCTGTACAAAGCTGTGTTCTACCTCAGTTACTTAATGCCATTACCTCTAAAGCATTTACTATACTCAGTCTTAAATATGTTTAGAAAAAAGTTTTATTGAACTTGGTAAAACTTTCAAGATAACATATCATTTACAACAATTTTAGAGCTGTGTGTGCACATGGGTGCACACATGTGCCTTTGAGCTAGTATTGAGGTCTGATGACTGGCTGAATCTACACTGTTCTTTGCAAGATTTTGAAGGTGGTTTACCATTGCCTCTTTCATAGGGCTGAGAGAGAGTAACCGGCCCAAGGTCACCAAGATGGCTTTGTGCCTAAGACTAAAACTCACAAAGTCTCTTAGTTTCTAGCCTGGTGTTCTGACTATTATATCAAACTAGCACTTTTGGATCTTTTGAATTTTACTATTATTAGGTATTGAAATACTTTAAACTGAAACAATGCAAATCAATTATGATTAATAAAAAATGGAAGATACTAATTTTTTGTTAAGTAAATTGAGATGTAATCATAGTTCTAAAAATTAATGTCTGAATTATTATGCACATTGAGTTAAAAGAAATGGTTAAGCCTCTCTAGTGTAGAGATCCCTACAGGTAGTCCTCAACTTACAACTGATTCTTTAATAACCATTCAAAATTTTGGGGGACTTTAAAAAAGCTACTTACAACTCATCCTCAAAATTGTGAATCATATGATCACATTTGGAGCGCTGGGCAACTGGTTTGCAATTAAGACAGGTTGTAGCATTATGTGGCCAGAAAATGGTAAAAACCATCAAGCTGGACACATGGTGTCTCAACTTGTGACTGGAATGACTTATAACTAAAATTCTATGCTCCACTGTGATTATAAGTGGAGAATGATCTGTATATTTTTATATTTTTGTTATACATTGTTGGAAATACTCCTAAAATGTTCTCTCTGAGTAAATAGAGAATTTTCTAAAATGTTTCAGATGATACAAATCCTGCTTAATTTAAATTAACATAATTTACCTATTAGATGTACTACTTTTAAGTGGGAAAATTTGTACTAATTTGTTATTTTAGCATATTTCTTCTTTAATTCATTTATTACAATCATCTTTATTTAAATCAGTACACCTGAGTAAGTGCAGAAAATGGAAAATGCAACTTCCCTATCAGGATGTTGAAGGAAGAGGTGGAAAAAAGTTTTAACTATTACGTATGCCGTTAAAAGGAGCAAAGTGGCACTTTTTCTGGGAAAGAGATTCAAATCATGATCCTCCTGATTCATTCTGGTAAAATAGATAGGAAAACCAGTAAATTGATGAGGTGTACATTACAGTGTTTTGAATAATCCCCTTTTACAGGTGAAACTCGAAAAATTAGAATATCATGCAAAAGTTCATTTATTTCAGTAATGCAACTTAAAAGGTGAAACT
>JANHFN010005427.1:241020-251176 GCA_032468175.1 Toxicocalamus goodenoughensis
GTGTTGGAATGCCAAGGACATTATCAGTATAAAGGATTAACTCTGTAAAGTCCGAGTCAGCTTGCCTGCCTGTGTTTCTGTGAGTTTGAACTCTTTCATCTTTTTTGTCAAGAACTATAGAGAGCTATAGCAGAGAGAGAGTTAAAGTGAAGATAGAGTCGAAAAGAGTTTATGAAAATGATAAACACGCCACGAAAAACAAAAATAAAGAATGATAAGGTGTTAGAGAAGAACAGCGATTTTGAGATTAATCTATCAAATCGCTTTGCTGTATTGCAAGATTTGGAAGAGATTAACATTACAGATCAAAATGAACAAATAGTCAAAAACATCTATGAATCTGCTAATAATATAGCACCACCGGAAAAACATTTTGTATATTCAAAAATATCTGATGAAATTATTGATTTAATGAAAAAAATGATAGACAATGAAAACTATAAGAAGTTTCACTTATAAACTGGAGCATGTTGAACTTGGCAAGACCATAAGAAAACATATCCAAGAAGAAATACTTCAGTTTAATGTGAAGCTTGTGAAAAAGGCAATTGAAGAAAACAAAGGGATTAATAGAGCAGAATCAAGATTGTAGAAAGCCAGACTGGTATTTTCATATAATTTTGTACTTTATTTTTTTCCCATACCAAAAGTAAAGCATTCCTCACATAATTTCTTTGAAAATATCTATGTATCATACTCCTTCCATACCATAAGAAAGCATGCCATTCTAATTGAAGATCATGTCCCTCCAATAATTATAATCTATGTTTCAAATTTATCCATTCTTTTACCCATGTAAGTACAGATACCTGACAATATAGCTTCCAATCTAGTAGCCCAAAGCCCCCATTGTTTTTAGATTCTTGTAACATTTTCAATTTTATTCTTGCATTTTTCCCTTGCCGTATATACTTCAAGATTGTTCTATTTAATTCTTCAAAATATTTTTTCTCTACTTTTATCGGTTTCATTTGGAATAGAAAAAGTAGCTTCAGTAATATATTCATTTTTATAGTAGCTATTCTCCCTATCATTGATAGTTGTAGATTCTTCCATTTCTCCAAGTCCAGCTTGATTTGTTGCATTAATTTTATATAATTATCATCTTTAATTGTTGCACATCTTGCTGTTAAATAGATATCTAGATATTTAACTTTCTTTACTATCTGAAGATCTATTTTGCCCATGTCTGATTTTTTCAACATAGACCACCCTGTCCTTGAATGGCTGGGTGGACTAGACATTAACATTTGAACTATAATAAGTCCATACATTTGCCATACACTAAATAATATAAAATCACTAAATGAAGTGTTGTAAGTTGAGGGCTACCTGTATTTCAAAAATAAACAAAAATAATTAAATGAACATTTATAATCATACATATGCCCAGCTTCCCTGGTTTAAAATTTAAAAGCATTTTAAAGAAGCAATGTAAAAGGAAATATGCTGTTTGGCCTCATATTTATTTATCTGGCTTAGATCCTGTTATTCATTCAGAAGTGGAAGGTGAGGTAATTAGTATTTCATCCTCATAGTTGTTCCTGGAACAAGTTGGGCTAAGAAAATATATCTTGTTCAAAGTCAACTCAGTGAGCTTCCATAGACCAGAAATCTGGATCCCATCCTCTTAGTCAAGCACTCTATTACAGTCATGGCTTGATCCAATTTAGTCCATTATACTAGTGTTTCTCAACTTTGGCAACTTTAAGATATATGGACCTGAACTCCCAGAATTCCTCACTAACATCATGGTAACAGTGTTTGTTGGTGCAGGTTCTATATACAGATTAGTGTATCCACCCATGCCATGCTCAGATGCTTAGAGACCTCCAGAATTTCACTTTATCTTCAACTAAGGATCAACAATTCTAGGTCAATGAAGTAACACTGAGATTTCTGGGAATCATTCTGAAAACAGAATGTTATGGGGTTCTTGGGTGGTGGGAAAGCATTGTTATGCTTTCACACCACCCTTCATCATTTTTTTCTATCTGTTAAGGAAAACAAGATTCCGGTGCTTTACCCTTTAGCCATTGTCTGGATTCCTGCACTGTTCTAAGCCAGAGTTATGCAGTCATAAAAAAAATGCAGAACGAACGTTTCTTCATCAGAACTATAAATTAGTATGTAAATTGATGTATTTATCAATGTTTATAAGACGCCCCATGCAACGCATATCGGCAAAACCAGAAGAGCCGTCCATCCGAGAGTCCTCTGGCCAAGGGAAACTTCGGCCAGAAAGGCTGGTGTTGAAATTCAGGCAACGCGCAGGTCCTTTGGACAGTTTCCTTCTATTCCCGAAGGGCTTCGACTCCCCTCCCCTTCCCCCAAAAAACTCCTACTTTTCGCAGAATAAAAGTTGGTGAATTTTGAGGAAGGAACTGCTTGCCGACACAAGGAATGTGCGGCTGAGGATTTGGGGACCCCCGACCTTTGGCTCTGATTTCGGCAGGTCCGGCAGCGCCTTGGCGGAGAATCAGATGGGAGCTCGGGAGCCCCTTCAGCACTAGGTGCCTGGGATCCAATGGTATTTAGGAAGGCCGATGCCCATCCAATAACAGACGGAGCCCCCGCCTCGCTCCTCAACACCCTCAGCAGCGCTTTTCATTGTCGGCCAGGACGATTCTGCCTTAAGGATCATTGACAGAAATTGATGAGGTCGGACACACCTTCCACCCACTTCCCGACTCTCCGGAGAAGCTGCGGGCAACCCGCGGAGAATCGCCCGGCAAATTCCCGAATCTGCCGCCTCATGATCGCCTGCGAAAGGCCGCGGCGGAAGGAGGCGGCAGCCAGAGTAGACGAACCCACTCTCCGCGTAAGGGCAACCCAACGCTTCGGAGCCGGGACTGCAGTTAGCCTTCCTTCCTCTCGGCCATGCTTCCGAGCGCCCTCGCTTGGCACTCCGAAAGTTCCGCCGCTCTGCTCGGCTTGCCCGGGGTCCCGGGTTTTGGCAATCTGGGCAAAAGTTTTCTGATTGAGAACCTGCTGAGGGCCGGCGAAGGCCCGTCATGCCTCTCGCCGCGTCTGCCCGCCGCTCCGATCCCGCTCAAGTTGCGGGAACCAATGCGCGTTGCCGGAGAAGGCGCCTTCCCTGTCTGCGCCTGGCCTTTCCAAGCGTTGAAAGCTTCAGCAGCGGACGGCGCGGCTACGGAGGACACAGGAGGCGCATTCCCAGCAACAGCCCCAGGTGAGCGACTACCTCCCGCGAGCTGTCCACGATGGAAAAAATTTCTGGGGCTGGGATCTCGCTTTCAGTCCTACGCAAACGCTAAGCTCTCCTAGCAAGATCTTTCTGTCAACACAATAACGGGGCTCATACGTCGACGTCCGTCATCCTGGATTGGTTCTGGGTTAGCATGTCCTATGGACGCGGCTGCTGCCGTGTGTGTGCGACTCCAGCCAGATATTATGGCTTAGTAGATTGTGTAAACACAACCCGGGTGCAACTTGTTTAATGAACAAATCATTGCTTAATATAGGATGTGAACCCAGATTTATAGAGCAACTCTAGCGATAACTTTTCGGAAATCAGTTTCTGTGATTTCCATAGATTTAGTTCCAGATGGGTGAGTGGTGCCTTAGACTTGCTCTATTCGGGTGGGAACCCAATGGGAGAGTCAGTGTCAGTTAGAGAGAGGTGGAATACCCAATATCCTCTTTGGGTGATCAGAAGCTCAGCTTCATCTATTAACACAGGCATTACATGGATCTCTCATTTCAACAGCACTGATCATAAGCACCTCAACAGGATGGTTGAAATGCTCAGGATAAGATGCTCAGGATAAGAATTAACTTGGGACAGAATCAGACTCTCAATCTGGTAAATGGTAAATATTTCTGCTTTATTAAACATAAAGGATTCTACCCTATTAGCAAGCAATGTATTTTCAGATTCACAGAAATGGCACAGTGTGCTAGAATTTTATTTGTAAGGCCCTACAGCCTGTGAGGGCTGACACCAGCACCTCTTACTTATAACCTTTCTTTTAGTTTTTAATCAGTGGAAGGCTACTGTCGGCTTTCTTGTATCTCGCATTTGAAACATGCCTTATTGACTCCAATCTGACCCTATTCAAAAGGGCCTGCAGGAGGAACAAATCACCTAACCCTTTTTTCCCACCAGGATTCATCAAACAATGACTCTTTCATCTTCAGCAACTTATTGTGTTTCCCCACAGTCTTATATTTTGGGGGGCTCCAAAATAGGCATTAGGGCTTATTTTGGGAGAAACACGATATCAGGATGATCAGCCCAGCTGGGTGCCCCACCTCCCAGCACACACAGAAGAGGCAGCGAGTGCGCAGGGGCTGATAGTGTCCGACACCAACTTCAGCCCCCTCGTCCCTTGGTCGGTACATTCTGGGGTTGTGTAGCCTGCACAGATGAGTTGATTACCTGTCCAAACAGCAGATGAAGGCAGAGGCACAGGCAGAGGAGGCACACAATCCTGACACATTACCAGGCCATGGGAAAGCTAGAGACAGTGGGCTGAGTGAGTAGCCAGTTGCTGGAGGCTTGTCTTTGGGTGGTGGCACCAGTAGCAGATGGAGGCAGAGGCCTGGGGAGGAAGGCAGGGGATATGGCTGGCTCACATGGCCATGGGAAAGCCAAGAATCGGAGGGCTGGCTGTGGGTGGTTCATCTTTGTGTGGTGGTATCAGCAGCAGAGGCAGAGGCATGGAGGAAAGCAGGCAATCAGGATGTGCTGTGTGTGTCGCAGGCAAGCCAAGAGACATGAAGACAAGGCTCCCGCAGCCAGCCGCCCACTCCGGCCCACTGACTCTCAGCTTTCCTGTGGCCTGTGCAGCATATCCGGATCACGTACCTCCCCCACTCCACTTCTGCTTCCACCTGCTACTTGGACATGTAAATCAACTCATTTGTGCTACGTGGGCTGCAGCTGCTGCCGGACACCATCAGCCCCTGTACCCTTACCGCCTCTGATGCTGGCCACACACCCCAGCTGATGATGACCTTAACTGGGACTTACTTTTGGGGTAGGGCTTATTGTCAGCCCTGGAGCCATCTTTAATGGGGATCTTCAGGGCTGCCACAGTGGTGACTGGGCAAGCTGTGGGAATGGGAGGGTGGAGGGGGAGATAGTGTGGGGTGTGTAATCATAACAACATTCTTTCCCTTGGGAGTCAAGGACATCTTGCCAGCACCTGGGAAGATGTAACTGGAAGTTAACCGAAGTTGGGATAGTGACCTGATTGGACCATGTGATGTATATGGGAATGGAGGGGAAGGAACTTTGACTTTGCTTTGGGTGGGGAAAATGCGGGGCCTTCAGATTCAGATGTGCTAATATGACATCTCTAATAAATGTATGGTTTGAGGAAGATGCCTGCTTCAGAGTTTTGATTCTATTGGGGATGTTATTTGGAACCCTGACATATTAGGAGCACACTAAAAAATCAGGCTGAGCGTTATTTTGGGAGAAATATGGGTAGTTGTGGCATTGTGTGCAAATTGCAACTTCCAAACCAACTCCAAGGAGAGCACTATACTCAGTGTGTTGCCTTAAAATGGTCACAGATGCAAATGCTATTAAATGGAATGATAGATAATGCTGCTTCAAATTTATATAGCTTTTTAAAGTATTTTGATATTTTTGTATCCATTGTCTTAGCATGAATTGAGAAATAATAATTGCTAACATTAACAATTAAAATAAGACATGTCTGGTAATTAATTAAACTTCAAAGGCTCATGATTTGGTGCAATATTTTCCAGACAGAATTTGTTTAATTGTAAAACTTAGCAGATTAAGCATGCAACACACACTGAATAATTTTAGCCTTGCTTATAGATTATTTGTTCTGCTCAGATTGGTAAAGCACAAAAATACATTAATAACTGACCTGAAAAAGCTTTATTCTGGGAAAAATACAAGTTTTACTGTTAATCTCAGTAAAGCCTGTGCACACTGATTGACTTGGGTGGTCTTATATGTATTAATGTATTAATTCAACATTGGTCTGAAACATTTTATTATAATAAATTAAATAGTATTACTTATCCTTTCAAGTCACCCACTCATCTGAGGCAGCTGCTGATATTTCTAGTGTGGGGGGGCACTTTTATGTTGGGATGCAGTCTTTCAAGATAGTTAACAGTAATAAATTAATATATCAAATATATGATGCTGGTGATATAAATATATTGTTGGTTTTGAGTTAATAGAATAACATGTTAGAAACATGCTATTCTGTTTCACATGCTGTAATCTGTTCATTGAAAAGAAGAACAAATGTACTTTTAAACAAAGTATAATCTGATAATAAAGTTTTGAACTTTAGCAGTTTCATTTTGATTCAATCCCTTTTACTTCTATGGGATTATATAATTTAGATTTTTACTTTAATATTAAGATAAAATAATGTCTACTGCAGTTTTCATAGGTCAAATGCAAAAAGCCTAGGCATCCACTAGATGGAAACAAGGATGTGATAGCTTAATCTCTAACTAATGTACAAGATGAACCTAAATAGCTATCTCAATTTAATAAGACTGCCTGACTTGTAGTCAATTTTCAATGCAAATTTACCTAAAAATCAGTGATCAGTTTGCAAATATGTAACTCCAATTCTTATACATATTTATTGAAAATAAGCGTGTATTACATACATTGTCACTTGATTGCTTCAGAGGTGGTATTCAGCCAGTTCTGACAGGTTCTGGAGAACTGGTAGCAGAATTTATGAGTAGTTTGGAAAACTGGTAAATACTACCTCTGGTTGGCCCCGCCCCCATCTATTCTCTACCTCCCGAATCCCAGCTAATTGGCTGGGTCTTTTTTTGTTGCTCTGTACAGGAGAATGGAGCTGGAAAGCAGGTTAGTGGAGTGCGGTGGAAATGGAGATTTTGCAGTATCCTTCCCCTGCCATGCCCACCAAGCCCACCACACCCACCAAGGCACACCACGCTTATCAAGCCATGCCCACAGAAGTGGTAGTAAAAAAGTTTGAATACCACCACTGGATTGCTTTTATACTCACATCTCTTCTCCTTTACCACTGCTACTTCTGCAACCAGCATGTTGCATATTTTAACAAATAGTACTGGAAATAGGGACCACAAGTAATACAGACAAAAGCTCTGTCTGCCACATTATGTCTCTACATTTTTTTTAGTAACAAGCTGCTGCTCTAGCCTTAACTAGCTATCAGTGCAGCAAGTTATCCTGGCCAAGAGGGGGCTGTTCTCCACTGACTAGGATAGTGTTTTATGCCTCCCTGGAGGGACCCAGTTTACAACTTGAAAATTGAGTCAAATTCCTTGTGTGTCCAATCACAGCTGGCCAATAAAAGAATTCTAATTCTAAATAGATGAAACTTCTTAGGACCAAAATATGGTCACAAAACAACTTCGACTGAACTTGGATACGAAAAAGAGAAAAATGAACCAAACTATTCAACTCTCTAAAGTTATGATTAAAGGGTCTGTGGCAAAATTTAGAGGCTCTTAATTCATGTTGTGTTTTTTTCCCAAAATATCTTGTCTCAGAACAATATATTTCAAACTAAGGAAACCTTCAAGGGGAGAAAAGTCTATTTGAAAAATTCAGGCCAAACATCAGGATGGTAGCACTTGAAGGATGGTACAAGGTCAGGGTGTCAAACGATGGCAGTAAAGAGATAATCAAAGCCCTGCTCCTTTTTAATGTGCATTAGATGCATCTCATGCATGTAAAAAGAAGCAATTTTTCAATTTCCCAGTTGTGCCTATCTTTTTAAAAAAGTTTTATTTGTTTTATTAGTATAATATATAAAAATTCCATTTCAATCAAACAGTGTGTTGTCTGGGTACAATTGTTTTTAGGCGATCATAATCAGATCATAATCAAGGTGTTTACAGTAACATTTATCACAATAACATTAATACGGTAGTAACAAAATATTTTGTTTGTCCATTGTAACAAATTTCCATTTTAACATTTATCCTTTTTATGTACCTTTCTTTCTAGCTTCTGTTTTTATTGTCTAGCCATCGATAAAATGAGTCCCATGTTAAAAAGTATTTACTTTCTTCTTTGTCCTTAATAGTAAGTGTTAGTCTATCCATTTCTGCACATTCGGTATTTTCTTAATTACATTCTCATCTGTCGGGATCTCATCACACTTCCATTGTTGAGCATATACAATTCTGGCTGTGGCTAAAACATGTAAAATCAAGTATATAGTCCCTTTATAGTATTTTTCTGATAGAAAACCCAATGAGAATATTTGTGGTTTTATGCTTATATATTGTTTTATCATTTTTTCCAACCAGGTATGTATTTTTGTCCAATATTTTTTAGCTTGTAGACATGTCCGCCACATATGAACCAGGTGTTTGGTTACATTTCCAACATTTAGCAGATCTATCCTTATATATTTTCGCCAATCTTGTTGGTACAAAATGCCATCTGTAAAACATTTTATACGAATTTTCTTTATATGCAGTTGACATAATCAATTTATTCCACAGTTTCTACCATTTGTCTAGTTCTATTGCATATCCAAAATTTTTAGCCCAAACTAAAAATGTTGTCTCCTTTACTTGCTCATTTTCAAGTTTAATACGCAATAAATAATAATATATTTTCTTTATCAATTTTTCATCCATTCCAGTTAGTATCTGGTCCAATTCTGTTAATAAACATTGCATGGTAGCCACAAACTATAGGTTCTGTGGGTATGGCTTGGTAGGCATGTCTTGGCATGCCTTGTTGATCATGTGACTGGGTGGGCTTGGCTTGTTGATCATGTGATTGGTTAGGCGTGCTCAAATTGATTCTCACGGCAGTACAGCACTCAGCCAGAAATTTCAACCCTAACCCTAACTCATAGCCATAACCCTACCCCTGTAAGAATGAGATGTAAAGAATGGCTGATATCTGTACAATTAATTAACAATTGAAAAATAAACACATAAAATGGAACAACAATTACCAAACCAAGGGAGTTTGTTACTTTGTGACAGTATTGCCTCAAAAATGTTTCCTGGGCTAACACTATCTTACATTAACCCAGGGCTTACCTGGACCAACAATCCCTAATGGAATGAGAGCTATAGCAGAGAGAGAGATGGAGGGGAAGCCATATTTAGTCACTCAAGCTTTTCAGACTTTTCATCTTAAAAATGTATAGAAGCTTTTTTCAGCATTCCAGCCAGTTGGCACTGTTCTGTGGGAACTTGGAAAGACAGTGCCAGAAACCTCACAGCACCAGAAACCTCAGAAACAGTGCCAATAACATTAAGAAGAAGAGATTCAAATAAGAAATTGATACTAATCCACTTTAATATTAATAGGCTATTTCTAGCTGAAAATAAAGTGTCAAAGGGATAAAAATTCTTGGATAATTTAATTTTTTTAGTAAAAAAAAGAAAGAAATCAGGATGGAAAAAGGAAGCAAGAGGATGGAATTTGGAAAATGGAGGAGACCACCTGGAACTTAAAAAAATCGGAATTTTAACAAAGCTTGCAAAAGATACATTGTAGCTGAAACTTTGTTACAAGATAACAAAGCCCCTGGAAAGAGAAAATGAGAAAAGAAGCAAGAAACAGTGTTGGATTATTGGATGATTCCTGGAATTTTGGATGGTAGATCCTAATGAAACAAAATAAAATTGGGGGCTGTTTAAAATTTTTTGAAATGGCATCACTCCTTGAAGAGTTAAAAATGAGACTTAAAAAACAAAAAAAGAAGCACAAGAGGGAAGAGGATATTTTGGCTTCATATTTCAATTTTTAGAAATGGAGATTTTGAACTATGAAAAACAACAAGAAATGCTGGCAGAACAGAAGCGCGGGATAAAGAAGAAGCCATCTTTAATGACCAAGCAACTTTAAGCGGGGTAAAAAAGGGAAAGGGAGGAAAGGGAGTTAAAAACTTAAGCATTGAAGCAACAATAAAAAAGAGTAATTTGAAAAGTAATCATAATATCAGGAAGAAGCAGAAGGGAGGATCACAGAAGGGAGATCAGATAGAAAAGGGAATAAAAAGGGGAGGGAGAAGAAGAGATGGAAGAGGGAAAGGAAAAGAAGCTACAAAGGACAGAAACAAGATATAAAGGTACAGGAAAAGCATACAAGAATTAAAGGTATAAACCTATTTAAAAGACACAGAGACAATGGTTAAAATTTAACTTAAGGAGAGGATTC
>JANHFN010005427.1:251276-267349 GCA_032468175.1 Toxicocalamus goodenoughensis
TCTGTAGAACTGTATCAGCAGCTCCTTGGGCAGTTTGAGCTTTCTGAGTTGGCACAGAAAGAACATTCTTTGTTGTGTTTTTTTGATGATGTTTTTGATGTTAGGTGTCCATTTTAGGTCTTGTGATATGGCAGAACCTAGAAATTTGAAGGTCTCTACTGTTGTTACTGTGTTGTCTAGTATTGTAAGAGGTGGTAGTATCGGAGCTATCACAATCACTACAATATTTGGCCACAGCAATGTGGTTATAAACTAATGGATTCTGGGTAGCATAAAACAACCATATAAACAATTTTAAAAGCATTCAAGAGTACAAAAATGTAATATTATAAAAGATGTGAGAGAAAATCAGATTATAAATGAGAGATCTAATCAAATTACTATTCCTTTGCAATCCCCATGCCTGGTAACACAACTAAGCTTGAAAGGATTTCTGGAAACTCAGGAGATATGAGGCTAACCTCACTTGAGGATGGGTGATGTTCCACAGGGCAGGTGCCACAGCAGAAAAGGTTCATTTCCTGGGTCCTGTCATATGTAACTTCTTCATAGATGGGACCTGCAATTTACCTCATCTGCAAGACCTATGGGAAGTGCTCTTACAATCAGGAAGAGGAAGTCACTCAAGTAACCTAGCTCCATGCCATGAAGTACTTCAAGGATTAAAATAGCACCCTGAATTGGAGCCAGAATAACCTCAGCTCTCTCTGAAGTCACCTAGAAGAGTTGGTCTCCTGAGCCCTACCTCCCTTTAGTAGATAGTGACACCTGAGAAGTCTATGGTAATCAGTGTAGGAGTTCTCTTAACTCTAGATCACTTGCCATTGTTCGAACAGGAAAACGAGATCAGGTGTGAGCCATTGTCCCATGTCAGGCTCTGGATAAATTGAGATAAGCCCTGAACTCCTAAACTGTCATTGTAGCCATCAACTCCTGAACGGTCTCTGACTTTAACATCAGAGAAAGCAGCCTGGAGTCTCCCAGAACCATATGTCTGGAAACTCTACCACAGGCCCAGCTGCAGACTCCAGCAGCTCAGGCAGGGAGGTTGCTACACAGCAGGGAAGCTGGTATAGCAGCAAAAATTCCAACTGCTCCTTAGAGCTGAACAGGGTCTCACATCTGGCAACCTGTGAAGCAGTGTCCGTCAAAGCTTTAAGAAACTTCAGTTTGACAGTCACCAAATGTTCACCCCTACCCTGGACTCTTGTCTGATGCCATGCCTGAAACCAATTTAATTTAAAACCATTTTACAGTAGAATCGATGAAATGTACCCAAGGGACTCAATTGATTGGAGGTGGAATTGGAGAACCACATATTGGATAACTGTGCAAAAAAATAAAAATATCTACTACAGTGCTTTTGAAGTTCCATAACCTTTTAAATATATAACAAAATGCAATCTAATCAATCAAAGTGGGAACCTAAATGGAATTTAGAACAGGGTTTTAGCTTTTAGGGCTTTCAGAAGGGGCCTGGAAGCCATTGCTGCTTTTCTGAAACAGCTATTTCCTCTCAAACTAGCACCTGGATTTTGACCCAATTAATATTTCCAGAGGCATTCAAAAAAACATCACAAAATATGGGCAGATGTAGCCTAGTTCAATTATAAACTGAGATTGGTGTTCTTACAGCCACATTTGATCTATCCTAAAATAGATGCAGTTTCTGAAAAGGTTGCCCCCTAAGCATTCTGTGCTCAAGAGAAATCCAGGTGCCCTTTTCTGGTATAAGCCAGATATTTTAAAAAGGGAGATGTCACTCCATACCATATCATTTGAATTCCAGTTCTTTTCTTGAGCAAGAATATTTAGAACAAACTTCAGTTTATTAGCTTGAAAAAGTACATGCCTGAAAAAAAATAGTGATCTATTCAAAAGCATTAAGATACATTTGAGCATACATAATTTGCGTTCTAAGGCACTGAAATACAAATTTCTCTCATTTATGTTTGCCATTAAAGCAAGCGTATCACATTATTATGGCACACCACTGCCCCCTTGTGAGAAAGAACTGAGTTATTAGGCCTTCCTAAATCTTCCTAAAATGCTACTTTGGCTGAAAAAGAATTAGCTAATGATAAAATTATATTTATTTATGATCAGCTTTCAATTCATTTAGCAATATATTAAACAAATATCTTCTGAGCATTTATAAAAATGTTAGTTTTAACCCAACTTTTTGATTATTCTTAACTGGAGGGTTTACTGAGGTCATTTGTTTTTTATCACTTTTTAAACACATTCTTCATTGTTACTCCTTATCAACAATCCTGCCAACACAAACGTACCCATTACAAGACTATCTTGGAAATGAATAACTGCATTTATAAAAGCTAATCAGTTCACCAATCCGAAACTTTGCAGAATCTGATTAAGTCGGTATAGAAACAAATAGTAATTGAAACCAAACATTCTGACCTAAGAGATTTTTTAAAATAGAGAGTGTCAACTTCTCATTCCAACATTAAGAGACCCTTTAAAATATCTGAAATTGTAATATGGAATTACAATTACATATTAGTAACAGATTTCTATAACCAGACAAAATAGATATTCTAAATTGAACCTCCTTTATAGTTTCTAGGTTGATTGTACATCTTTGCAGCATGTACACATCAAAATGTCATATGATTATTGGAGAATTTAGCTGTGCTCCCAATATCAGGCAGTTTTCTTCTGGCACCTCTTCAAAACTTGTGTCATAGCTGTAGACATTTAGATAGATATACCTGTGATGACCCAGAATGTCCCACAATTGTAACAAAAAACAAAACATAAATAAATGTTCTTTAATGCCTTCAACTTGGCTTCACTGTTCAATTGTTCACAGTTGGAGATTAAACTCTTTCCAAATTAACATTCCAAACAAAAAAAATACAGTCCAAACTCCAAAAGCAGATAACGAAGCAATAAAAAACCAAAAACAAACTGTTCCATGACAGACCAGGATAATTAATTACAAACTTCAAGAAGATAACCAGGTATAGTCCGTTGGAAGAACACCAACCAAGATAAACCTCATCCAGGAATAAAACACTCTTTTTTTCCAGCATTTGCATGCAGGTCCAAACTCTTATGTAGTTCTCACACGTGCATCCCATGAAGAGGATCAAGGCCCTCTCCGTCAGAGTAGACCATGTCTTTCCCTTATCCTCTCCTCCCTGCGTGCTCTAGGATGGATAGGGGATGGGCCTGGGTCCTCCTCTGCCTGCTCAGCCGGCTCTGCCCTTCCCCAGGCTCCTCCACAACCTCTGGAGCCACCCTTCCACTCCCTGTTGGCTGTTCCTCCTCTCCCTCAGACTCCCTCCACCAGGGGCATGACAGGATCCAGGGCAATCATTTTAACTAGAGGCACACAAATAAACCCATCAATCTGTAGGAGCTTCAAATGGGAATTACTAATTAAGGCTTAAATTCACACTTGCAATCTGCTTGCAACCCAAGACTCAGCTGTGGCACACCAGCTTTTTGCCTTCCTTCATTAAAGAATCCCACTGGTGTAAATTTTTAAGAGAGGGGGGATAAGGTCCACTGTCCAACAAAATGGGTATTGGGGACAAACACCCACACAAAAACTCACTTATTCCAAAATATAAAAGCAACATTATAAAATTTGCCTGCAAGAAAAGCAAACTCACAAAATTATACAATACCATCAAGGTATGAAAACGATCACAGAACATACATCTGCCACAAATTTTAAAATATAAAAGCATAATGTCACATAAAATTTGCTTGCAAGCAAACTCATAACATAAAATTTGCTAGCAAACTCACAAAATTAATTCACAATACACCATGTATGTAAATATTGATTTTTATATATATATATAAAAAGAACAACTTTTACTCAAAATAAGGCAAAGCAGGCAAGCAGATTGAGTTGCTCGCAGAATCACAGAGTCACAAATCTACCTTTCTGCAATCTGCTGCCTGGGTCTGTCACATATAATTTACTTGCAAACAAACTCATAACATAAAATTTGCCAGCAAGCAAAATCACAAAATTAACTCACAATTTACTATCTATGTAAATATTGAATTTTTTATTAAAAAAGAGCAACTTTTACCCAAAATCAGGCAAAGCAGGCAGGAAGATTGAGTTGCTCACAGAATCACAGAGTCACAAATCTACCTTTCTGCAATCTGTTACCTGAGTCTGCACTGAAAAATAGAAGCTTCAGTCTTTGAGTCTGGGAAGGAAGGCAACATTCCAGCTGTTCAGCTCTGCTCTCAAGCCACTTCTGTCCTTATAGCACTGAGCTGAGCTTCTTGGCTTTTGAAATCCAGCACCGAGCATGCAGAGACTCCCTCTGTGCTGCTTTTTAGCTCAGCTGAGGCCCAGTTTGGAGAACCAATAGGGATTGAGGTGAGAGGTAAGAGCAGGGAGGGTGGGCAGGGCTAGTCAATATTTTCTCTAGAGCTTCTCCTGAACCCCCCCAACCCCCTGAACACCACCCCGATTGGGCCTCAGGGAAGCCTCCTGGGCGAAGCAGTACAACAGCGAGGGAGGGGATCAGCTGTGCCGCGCAATTTAGATTAGCTAGAAAGCAAGAAATCCCATGATTTCCTGCTTTCTTGCTAAGCTAAATCATGCAGCACAGCTGATCATCAGAAAACAGCTGATCATCAGGGGGAAAAAAGAAATACTGGTTCAGCTGAACCGATAGCATTTTTTTTACTACTGGTTTGGCCGAGTGATAGCATTTTTTACTACCAGTTCGCCTGAACCAGGTCGAACCAGTAGAATATCACCACTCGTCTTGGGGAACTCCAGGGAGTATCAGTTGATCACAGAAGTATTACTTAATACTCTTTATAATGAAAATGTTTATAATCTTGTCCATTTTCCTGAAGGAAAGAGGTTAATCTCATCCCTAGATGGATGATTGATGGGTGCCCTAATCCTATCAGTTTCTGTTATTTATTGACTTGATTCAGCATGTATGGCTGCATTCCAGCTGCAATGGTTAAGTGGTTCTTTGCTGTCTGCCCGGTTCTATTAACTGAAGGGAGGGGGAGAGAGAGAAAAACAGCTCTCTTGTACTTTACTTTTAGCTGGTTCTTCGAACTGCATAAGCAATTAACTAACAATTTGGGCAAACAGGTGAGAAGTGGCTGTATCCCACCTGTGCCTCTATTCTTATTCAGTTTACTTAATACAAGCAATAAGTAATTTGTCATTTTACTTTAATCTACAATCTAAGTTTGACCTTTGTCCTGCAGTGTGTCATTCCAGAATGTAGATAACATAGTCCATTTCTCAATAATATATTTTCTTATTTCTTTTGTCTAATGATAGACCAGCTGCTTCAGTGCAGAGTCTGATATTTTTAACTATTTTACTTCCAAAGTATCTTCCAAGCACGTATCTTTGAAAGGGCAGCCATATAGCAAGGGATAACAGTATTTGAAAGTGAGATAGAAAAAAAGAATAAGGGTGGGCTGTTTTGTATATATAATTTAAATTAATTGGTGTCCTGATCCTAAACAAGCAATTAAAAAACAAAACAATCCATTAATGAGATTTATGGATTGGTGCCCAGGAGTCAAATTGGAAACCTACTTAAATTTGTTTTCAGTAAGCCCTATGCATGCAAGAGATCATTGTGAAAACACGGGAAATTTCCAAAAAAGTATGCCATACCAGGGAAAGTATCTTTTGATCAATATGACAAGTCACAGAACACTAATAACATGTGTGAAACATTCTCTTTGTTTAAACAAACCCCTTATTTTTAGACATCTATGTTTTGGGTTAATACAAAGGAAATATTCCTGCAAATTATTAACTTTCAAATATACCTGATGGATACTGAAAGAACCAAATGGTCTTCACTGCATCAGGTAAGAGCCACAAAATAAGATGAAATAGCTAGGGTTAAATCCATTTATATTGACCCCAGTGCTCCATCACTGCTTATATTACCTATTCTGTGAAACCATTTCTGATTGGTGCTAAAACAATACCATCTCCCAAAAGTATTTGCTAAAAAGGACGAATAGTTTACAAAACAACAAAGTAAAAACCATGAAAAGTATATTGTGAGAAGTTTACTTAGATTCTAGTACTACATATTTGAGATGAAAGAGATTTTGATTAAATTTTTGAAAAAGGCTCTGGCACGTTTTCCATGTTTATATTCAGCCAGAGAAAAATATTGGACCATCAATAGTTTTTTGGGATAGAATTCACTGTCATAGAGAAAACAAAGCCAAAATACAAATTGTGTATAATAGATTAGCATGTAGCATAAAAGGTATTATTATCGGCTCTTCATTCAATGGATTCAACTTTGTCTTTGCAGCTCTCGCAAAGTACTTCTTCTTAAGTGCCTCCCCAGTCTGCTTCACATGCTGCGGTGGGTCCTGTCAACTCCCTACATCCCCCATGTTTTTTCCAAGTAAGTTTTTATTCTTAATCAGTAATGCTTGACTTACTCAACAAACCAAAGCAGCAGGGTTTAATGTGTTCTGAGGTTTATAAAAAACCTAATTGGGGATGCAATAGCAAAGAGCCAACCCATTCAGGACATTTTCAAAGATTTATCAGACTTCAGTAACCTGAGTGATTATGTGAGGTTTCAAACACTATTGAAGGAAAGGAGCAAAGCTTCTATTTGGGGCCTGACTGCAAAAACTACTACAATTTGTTTTAAATATTTAAGTTAATGGGGATTTGCAAAGGGGAATGTAAAAAGCAAAACAAAGTGTTAGTACTTTTTTTTTTAAAGTAGAAAAATAATACTGCTGAGATTTTCTTTTTGAAATGACTCCTTGTCTATGTTTGTTTAGTGTCAAAATTTTGGAATTGACTTTACTATAGTAATGCAGGAAGAAAGTTCTATAAAATAAACAAATGGGCAAATAAATACCCAAAACACATTTTTATTGGAAGCATTCTACATATGTACATATTTCATGTTTTTATGAGATGCATAACTATGACATGTTTTGTGACATGTTTCTTTCACCAGCAGTTTTCCAACTAGAAATACTTAAGAAAAATATAAGAAATATGTATCTTGTAGCAAAAAGCCTTAATTGTCCCTCCTAGATTTATCTGCCAATAAGAACTTTCCTCTGATTTTGTATTTGTCTAAATTTACAATCTCTCTCTCTCTTTTTCTTTTTTACTGAATCCTATCATCCCACCCAGTGGTGGGATTCAAATTGTTTTACCATAGGTTTGGTGGGCGTGGCTTGGTGGGGTGCTTTGCCTAACACCGGCATGCAGCTTTCCTCACACCAGCTGAGACCTGCAGTGCCAATCAGCTAAGAGGAGAAAGAAGAGAAAAGCGCAGGGGTGTGTGGGAGGGCCAATCCTGTGCTTTTCTCTTCATTTTCCACTCAGCTGATTGTCGGAGGATTTATTTTCCTCCTCTCAGCTGATCCTCAGCTTTTTTTTTACTACCGGTTTGGCTGAAGTGGTCCGAACCGGTAGCATACCACCACTGATCCCACCAGGAAATGGATAAAAAATGTCATTCTGCAATGCATTTAAAATGCAGAATTGGGCATAAACTACAAATAGCTTGTCTTTAGTGAGGAAATATATTCAATTATGGGTTTGGTTTTGTTTAAAAATTTCTCAGACGAATATTAACAGAGCTGGCATGATAAACCCTTGGGAGAAAAAATGGGAAAAATCTAATGTGCTGTAGCCCTACCTAATTTGCAGTGTGGTTCTACCCATTTTAAGGTAGGCCTCTATGAAATATTAAGTGCCTTCCTTAGTGAAAATACGTTTACAAAGACCGTGATATTTCAAGACTAAGGGGGTATAATTTAAGTGCATTTAGATATTGACTATGATAGCATAACCTAAACTCTGATCACCTTTTGTGCATTTCACATGTACCACAACATTAAAAAAATGAAACTTCAATTTTATTAGGTCAACACTATACAACAACTAATTATATGTACTGGAACATATAGGTTGATGCAAAATAAACTTATACCAAAGAATTTGAATATTTAACTACCCACATCTATTCTGATGCAAATTAATATCATTTCCATGCAGGTATATAATATTTTGCCCTAAACTCAATACTATAATTTGAAAGTAATAAATAATCCCATCCTCAGTGTATTTTCTTATATTTAAGTTGGTAAGATTTATTTTGGTATGTTTCCTTTTAATGGTATAGGTTTAAGATCAAGTTATTAGAAATACAAAGGTTATTGTGTTGACAGAAACCGAAAACAGGAAACAAAATGGAAGAAGCTGAATTAAGAATTATAATGATTAAATTAAATGTTCTTTGAAAAAAATTAATGATATAAAGTCTGGATAAAGCTCAACCCATAGTCAGAATCTATATGTATTTAGGGAAGTGAAGTCTATTTTTATAGAAATGTTTCAGAATGTGATTTGCCAAGTGGAATAATTCTTGACAAGTGAGGCAGCAAATACTGGCAGTTTAATAAGCTGCAAGTTTTGTACCTCTCTTGAGGTGGCTGACACTTTCCCACAGAGCATTTCATATAGGCCCAGCTACCTTACAATGGGCAATAGTGCCATGACCAATCACCACGTTCACTTGACTCATCTATACACGACCTCACCACCATTTTTCACTATGCCAATGTACTTTAGAAACCATCTTAAGCTGAAAAGGCTTGGCTGAGGGTCAGTTGCTTTTTTGTGTACTCATAAAGGGGTGCTCTGTGTGCCAATCTTTTCTCCTGTCTCACATTCCACAAAGATTTCTTGATGCCATTTAAAGCCCTGGATAAAAAAATCAAGCAGTGAATGAAAGTGACTTTTATAGACTCATTCTAGCTCATCTTCCCATATAACCCTGTCTACCTGAAAAAGGATTTAGTGAGCTGAACTGACTGCATACAGGGACTTTCTGAATACACTGAGCCAATTATCAACTGCAATTTTTTACACTGAGCCAATTATTTTGGAAGTGACCTATTAATTATCCATTTAACTGGAGTGTATTGAATTGCACTGGAAAAATGGAAACCATAACGAAATTATTTCCTTGCTCCTTCAAGGTGGTCTTGGCCACAAAAAGCAAATGAAGTTTGGACCATAGATTTAAGAAGACATTTATCACCATACTGTATTCTAATACTAAGAAAAAGCTTTTTCTGAAAGTATTTACTACCATACTTGTGTCTGTGTTAACAAGGTATTATACCCTCCCAGTGTGGAGTTCAGCAGGATGAGGTTGCAAGTGGCTGCAGTTAATTTGTCCTGATTAACTTCTTCCTACTACAGTACAATGGCTCATATTTGCTAGATGGTCATTTGCCAGAGAAGCAAAAGAGAATATTTGTTTTCTGACTTGCAATGAAATACTCATTGGTTTAGCTCTACTACTGCTTTCCTGCTATAATTTATAAAGCACTTTTTGAATTTGAACTGATAAATATACATAAAAAACCTGTATAAAAATACATCAAGGTATACCCAATCCTCTAGAAGATCACAGATATTTTATTAGGTTGCTATTGTGACCCATGGTCCTAATTTGTAATTATACACTCTATTATTTAGTTAGTTAAGTTTCTTCCCTATCGCAGACTGGGAAGCTATAGAAAACTGATCATCATACTTATTGTCATGCCCCTGGCATGACTGAATCTGAGGGAGAAGAGGAACAGCCGACAGGGAGTGGAAGTGTGGCTCCGGAGGTTGTGGAGGAGGCTGGAGAAGGGCAGAGGCTGGCTGAACAGGCAGAGGAGGACCCAGGCCCATCCACTATCCATCCTAGGGCACGCAGGGAGGAGATGATAAGGGAAAGACGTGGTCTACTCAGGAAGAGAGGGTCTTGATGCTCTTCATGGGCTGCACGTGTAACAACTGAATAAGAGTTAGGACCTGCGTACTGGCAAATGCTGGAAACAAAGCGTGTAAATATTTCTAGTTTATAGTTCCTCTCTGAGTTTGGCGTCCTTTCCAGTGTTATCTGTAGACATCTTCCAGCCCTTATCTTGCCTGGTTTGTGTTGCTTTTTTCCTTCTTCGTGTAACTGTGTGGGAGTTTTTTTGTTTTCCGTCAAAGATATTTGGAGCTTGGAAGCAAAGTGAAGAAATAAAAGGGGCTTCACCTGTTTTCTGTGACTGTGTTTGTTTTGTATCCCACCCTGGGTCATCACACTTATGGGTCTGGGTAGAGGGTCTGGATCACTAATATGCAAGGATTTATATAGGACCCTTGGACTATAAACAGGGCCATTGTTTATTAGATCCATGGCCTTCCTGGCTACTGAAATCCACCACAAAATGATATATAGTTGAGTCGATGTGGTAGGATGACCCTCTTTGAGATAAGGGGTGGTTTCATCCACATTAAAAAAGACCCTGTTAAGCTATGCCTCCACCTCAAGAGACTATCATTGGATTTAAAACTCTTGGACATGTTCATTGAACCTTCAACATTTTCTTCCTACAATAGTTGTTGAGAAGATAGTTGAATTGCAGCTTTAGAAGTCCCTGGGGCAAATGGATTACTTAGCCCCCTTTAACCATGTTTCAGACAGGGACATAATACCAAGACAGCATTGACTGTGCTTATTGCTGACTTCAAGTGGAATTGAGACAGGCAACTATGTCATATATCTCTCAACTACTATCAATACCATCCATTGTGGTATGCATTCATTATGCATACTAGGAGTGGGGGGGGGCATACATGGTCTAGCAATGGTACTCCTCCTTTCTCTGTGATCAGTTCCAATCAGTGTTAGTTGGAAAGGGGAACAAGATTGGCAAAAGCCTTTCATTATAAAAGGATAATGTATACAATGTAATAATAAGTGTATCTCTCTCTCTCTCTCTCTCTCTCTCATATATATATATGTAGGTCTAGGTGTGTTCGGGTCTTTTCCTGTGTAAAATTAAGAGTATCTTGGCGACGTTTCGGCGAGGTCCCACTCACCATCTTCAGGCTGGTGCTTCCAGTTTCGTGCCAGTGCAACCAGATGTATATATATATATCTATAAGTTTTGAGTCGCTCTGGTGTTGATTTATTTAGGACCCACAGTTGGTTCAATTATTTTTTGTAAAGGTTTCATTTTTAAAAACCTTCCATATAGGAATAGAAAACAAAGCCCAGCAAAATTTTCAGTCCTTGCTTTGGTGTATTATGGATTGTTGGTTGCAAGTAAGGGAGCCCTTAGACTCCAAACAGGAAGAGTTTCGGCTTGTTGTTTGAAATAGTCTTCGTACTGTTTCATATTTTAATAGATTATGGCAGTTTTCAGAAAGATGATATGAAAAGTTGTGCTTTGAGTTCTACCGGCAAGGGGAAAAAGGGAACACAGGTTTCGGAAATAGTTCGACGTTTCATTAATACGCATGCTGTCCTTTTGAACAGGTTAACAGGTAGGCTACGATCTGCCTGGATATTTTCAGGAATGTTACCTTACGCTACAAAAACATTGATTTTTTTTTCCCCCAGGGACTTAGATCTACCAGATCTGTGCTTGATTTCATTGGTCGGGTCCAATCAAAGAGCAGATTTCAAAGTTGGCATTTCACTTCTCTCCATTCAGGAAATGGATGAAGCCTTAACTTTTTTTTAACGTCATTTCCTTTTCACCCAAACCCAACTTTAAAATTAGAGGTGATTTATCTTATCTGTCAAACCTCATTAAATATATGTATTTTTTTTAATAAATTTTTTATTAATTTTTCAAAAGACAAACAAAACACAAATATAAAACATCTTTTCTATGAAAGTGGCTTGGATCCAGATTATTTCTCTTTAAACAGACACAAATTCAAAATTATTTTTCTTTTTGTTTCACAATTCCATTACTTCATATACTTATATTCTTTATCTAATCAATTTCAGCCAAATATTTTCTCTTTCAATAAGGTTCCCTGTATTTAATAGTTGAGATATAATTATATATTCCTTAAAAATTCTAACATTTAATAAATCAGGAATAATCAGAAAAGAGATGGCAAAGTCAGAAAGCAGCAAAAAGGGGGAACATGGAAGAAGAAAAAGGAGATTTTTTTTTTTAAATGATGTAAGCAACCCAAAAAAAAAAGAAAAAACAAGGAAGAAGATTATTAGAAGCAATCTTGGCAACAGCTTTTAGTGATAAAGGTGAACCAATTTAGGCTGGCGGTTCTCTGACAGCGCTCAGAAATAAGTCTTTTATTGCTTTAGGACTCAACGCTTCAGGAAAGAGGGTGGAAGACGTAGATTTTTGTTTGCCTTTTGATTAAGAGAACAGGATTTGGACACGAGAATCCAATTAGGAGACTGCAAGGCTGGCGGTGGGAAAAGAGGAAGGCAGGGCGGGTAGAGAGGGGGAAAAGGAAAAGAAATAAAAAGAAGGGGAGAAACCAACTGCAAATGCATCATGAAATGTCTCCAACCAGCTTCCATTAATTTCAACCAGTTCTTCTATTTTAGTCTGGATTGACTTAAGGGGAAGAACAAGAACAACAACAAAAAAGCATTTATTTACCGCATGCCTTCAGATAATAGGGAATGAAACATCAATTTACATGACAGTGGGATTGTTTCATCCATCTGGAGCCGGGGGGGCTCAAAAGTAGCTCAGCATATAATCATTATTTAATTTGGCCCGAAGCAGAGGAGAAGCAGACTGTGAGAGTTTTTTTTTGGAAGAGGCTTCCTTGCAGCAGGCAGAACCGGGCTGAAGAAAAGACAAAAGAAAAAAAAAAGAGCAAGGCAAGGCAATAAGCCCTGGGTGAATTATTGTAGCCCTTGAGGGCCAACATGTAATGGGAAATGAGAAAGACCTTGGGAGACAGGAGGGAGAGTCACAAATGGGACTGTCGGTGTGTAAAAGATGTCGTTGAGCTGAGAAGGAAAGAGGACACGGGAAACATTTGGAAGCAACCCTCCCTAGTTTCCTGGTGAGTAAAAGGAAAGGAGAGGAGGGGAGAAAGACTTATGGTTAAGATTCTTATGATGTAACATACTAAAGATAGACCCAGGATGCCTGGTTGTGGGTTTTTGGGGAGGGAACTTGGTTCTAGGGCAACTAAACATAATCTTCAAATATCTGCTCCTTTGGATTCATGTACCATTAAGACACCAGGCTAGGAACTGGGTGATGGTGAGTTCTAGTCCTGCTTTAAGCCTGAAAGCCTGCTGGGTGACTTTGGGCCAAGCAACACGAGATGGTGAGTTCTAGTCCCACCTTGGGTGTGAAAGCCAGCTGGGTGACTTTGAGCCAATCACTAGGGGACTGTGAGTTCTAGTCCCGCCTTTGGTGTGAAAGCTAGCTGGGTGACTTTGAGCCAAACACTAGGGGACTGTGAGTTCTAGTCCCATCTTAGGCATGAAAGCTGGGTCTGTGGCTTTGGGCCAGTCACCAGCATAAAAACCAGCTGGGCGACTTTGGGCCAATCACCAGAAGATTGTGGGTTCTAGGCCCACTTTAGGCTGAAAGCCAATTGGGTGGCCTTGGGCTGCTGGGCCAGTCCCTCTCTCTCAGCCACAGGAAGGAGGCAATGGCAACGCACATGTGAAAAACCTTGCCAAGAAAACTGCAGGGACTTAACCAGGCAGTGTCCAAGAATCAGGCCCAACTGAACAGAAGAAAAATAAACCAGAATCTGAACAAAGCTGGAAGGGACCTTGGAGGTCTTCTAGTCCAGCCCCCCTGCTCAAACAGGAGACCCTATACCATTTCAGACAAATGACTGTCCAATCTTTTCTTAAAATATAAAATAGAATGTTAGCTTCGAGGTAAGGGCTGATCCTGACACGTTTCTCATCCTCCTGGATCTGGTCTGATCTGATTAGTCATGCAAAACTGCAGCCCCTTTAAACACAACCTTCTCTAGCCACTAAGACAGCTGCTGGGCCATTTTTGTGTTGTACAAAAAAAAAAGAGAGAGAGAGAGAATAAAAGAAGCAATCTGCCCAGTTTGCATGCAAACCATCAGCGCTGCTGGGAGTTAAATCTAAGAGCAGAAGAAGTCAGGAAGTCTAACCATCATGATCTGCAAGCTCATTTGTCTATATTTGTGTGTGTGTGTATGTGTGTGTGTGTGTCTCAGCAACAGCTGTTGCATTGTTTTAATTGGGATAATTACAGTGGTCCAAAAATAGAACATTAACCTTTAGACGGTCTGCTCATTGTGCAAAGGGAAGGGAGGGAGAGGAACTGCGGAACGGTAACCAAGATAGAAAGCAGGAGGAAAATTGGGCAGAAACATGGCCAGATGCAACCCCTCCGGGTTTTCAGGAGGTGCCAGTTCTCCTTGGGCTGAGACACATTTCTCCTGCACATCCCAATTGAAGTGGTCCTATTTCTATTGATGCTATTTTTTTTAAAGGATATTTGAAGCTTTCTGCTGAAAATGGATCAAAATGAACTGTTGATTTAAGATAAGGATAGCCTTTATTGTCATTATTTATGGTGAGTACACTGGCCCAAATTAAAAATGAAATTGTGCTGCCTGCTCTCAAAAAAAAAGTATATATCTACCCGTACACATACAAACACGCATATACACATGCTATATGCAAATATGCATACATATGCATATAGTAATATCGCTTAGACTTTATAGTGCTTTACAGCCCTCTCTAAGCGGTTTCCAGAGTCAGCCTCTCGCCCCCAACAATCTGAGTCCTCATTTTTCCCATCTTGGAAGGACGGAAGGCTGAGTCAACCTGGAGCCAGGTGAGATTCGAACTGCCAAACTGCAGTCAGCCGGCAGTCAGCAGTAGTTTGCAGTACTGCACTCTAACCACTGCACCACCGAGGCTCTCGGTGGCTCAGTAGTTAGAGTGCACACCTCTCATACACACACCCATATACAAACCCATACACACACACACACACACAAATATTAATCACTGACCATTTTGAATACATAGCAAAAAGAGGAAACTTGAGAGTTCACAAGGTTGATGTCGTATGGACAAAATTGTGACTGAATCTGGATGTTCTGCTTCGGGTGCCATGAAGCTGCCTTCTCCCAGAAGGTGATAAGGAAAACACATGGTGAAGAGTTGTGTAGCATCCCAGACAATCCTGCAGGCCATGCTCAAGCCTTGCTTATATGGCACATCCTGGATAGAAGGGAGTGAACTACCGACAATCTTTTCTGCTGTCCTCACCACTCTCTGCACTGCCTTCCTGTCCGAAGCAGTGACGCTGCCAAAACAGATAGCAATGCAATATGACAGGATGCTCTTGGTTGTCTCTCTATAGAAAGTGGTAAGGACAGTGGGAGGAAGATTTTCAAAAAGTCAACTGGACTTTTCTTGGTTTGTGTTCCTTGAAAACGTTTAGCTTCTCATCCAAGAAGCTTCTTCAGTTCTTCAGCATATACAACCATACAACTTCAGAACACGTCATGGAGAGGATATGTAGCATCCCAGACAATCCTATGCACCTGGCTCAAGCATAGAAGGGAGGGAACTACCGAGAATCTTTTCTGCACTGCCTTTCTGTCCAAAGCAGGAATGCTTCCAAATCAGACAGTAATGAAATATGACAGGATGCTCTCAATCATCTCTCAGGAGAAAGTGGTAAGGACAGCAGGAGGAAGATATACAGGGGAAGGATTTCAGGGTGTATTGATTTTTTAAAAAGGTCTATTTATGGGAAGAAGGCAACCAGGATGTGTAATTTCTGGAGTTGGCAATGATTAAGGTTTGCAATGGCTGCAAAGAAGATTAGAAGTTGCTTCTTTCAATCCTTTTTTTTTCCTTTTCTCTTTTGTGACCTTTCATTCTTTCTTATATGTTTTTCTTTTATGTTTCCATCATTTCCTTGCTGATATCTTTTTGCTTACTTTTCCCTCTTACATTTTGTTCTGTAATTTTTTTAAAAAAACTTGCATCAAATCTCTCGGTCTGTCTAAAGGACTTTAAGGCAGAATGCAATTTGCTTGGCTTCAGATTGGAGCGAGGAAACCCCCAGCCGTTGTGGCTTGTTGATTTTGTAGATGTGTGTTTGTGTGTTTTTGACACCCAGCAATTTTGTTTCTAACCCACTTTTCTTCACTGATTTTAGAAGATTGCAACAATCACCTTGTTGGGTAAGACATGCTGAGAGAGAAGGACTGACCCAAGGTCATCCAGGAAGTTTTGAAGTTA
>JANHFN010005429.1:0-21061 GCA_032468175.1 Toxicocalamus goodenoughensis
CTTCCCTCAAATTCTCTAGGGCCTCATTCTTCAGCAGAGCTACAAGGTCCGAGGTCCCTTCTAACTCTGTTATCCTGTTATTCTTTTTCTTTCTTCATTTTTTTCATTTTCTACCTTCTGCTCTTCTTTATTCCCCCCCTCCTTTGATCTTTTTTCTTTTCTACCTGTGCCATCACTCTCCTTGAAGCACAGCCCCCCACCCCCGGTTTTCCCAGTCTGTCGAGGGTGGGGACCTGGAAAATATTGGTCCATGACAGAAAGGATTGCAAGATTCTCACCCCAAGACTTCTTAGCACAATTTTAAAACTCATTCAAGTTTTACTCATCAAATGTGAAGCACAAATGTTTTGTTACAGACATCAATTTAATAGTAATTTTTGTTTTAAATCAGGATTTTACGTCATATTTAGAAAAATGCAGGAGAACTGGCCAAGAACTGTATGCAGTTTTACGCAAGGATCACATTGAGGTAAGAAACTAAAAAGTGGCAGGGAAAACAAAGCGTGATTGGCCGCATCAAAGAAAGGAGAGGGGATTGTTTTATTGGCTGATTGGTTACATTGATCGCATTTATACCTGCAACCATCATGATGAGACCCTGAGAAATTTACATTAATAAAAATGGAGAAAGAAAGAAGACGGTAAGATTGAGGAAAGAATTCATAGTTATAAAATCATTATTATGCTCAACCAGTAGAGTTGTCACGCATCAAATTTCCTTGAACCCTTACTCTCTTCCTGGTCTTCTTTTAAAGAAAAGATTGTCTGAGCAGGGAGATCCCTCTTTATTTTGAGTGACTTTGTTTCCCTTGCAGGCAGAGATTTAGCTCATGTTTACTACTGTAGGGATGAAACAGAACCTTTGCAGTGCATTTTCTCTGCTAACAGCATATCCTTCTGATCAAGGTTTCAGCCAATCTCTGATCTGGTGATCTATTCCATGCTTATTTGTCCTTCTGTGGCTTTCTTCCCATTTTATCCCTCTCTGTTACAAAATACTATTTTATTTTATTTTTATGAAAACCTTCGAGCCCCAAATGCATTAATATCTACATTTCCTTCTCCGTGACACTTGTATAACAGGGATATAGCAGCAGTCACTACCTGAATTTGCTTCTAGTGGGGGATTTGATATTTGTCTGCTTAAAATAGAGTGAAGTGACGGAGTTATTGCTCTCAAAGTAATTACAGGAAAGAGTACCTCCTGACTGAGTGAGCTAAGAGGAATTGATTCTCACGATGTCCCATTCTGCCTATGTGGAGTTTTGTAGAGCAAAGTACTAAATGCAGTCATCTCTACTACCCTCAATTTATTTAGTTTTGATTGAATTTAAATATAATCAAGGCAGGACAGTTCAATCAAGAGTCCTGGTAGCCCTTCAAAAGCAATAGGCCTCCCTCAGCCCCAACGAAATCATCAGTTGCTGCCTTCTCACAGAAATAATTCCACAATAGATGCTGACCAGCCGGCCTTGGTTAAGCTGCTGGGGTAAAAGGAGAGGGAAAGCGACGTTCAAGTCCAGCCTTCCCTACGGGGCAGTTTTGAGTTTTCCTCTCGGCCTAACCTGCCTCTTGTGGAGAATGGGGAGGAGGAGGAGGGGGCACTCAGGGCACCCCCTGGAGCTCCTGCAGGTCACTTGGGTATTTGCACACCTCTAAGAAGTAAGGCGCTCCTTTGCCTTTCGAGGCCCAGAGGCAACTCCTGGGTAAGTGGAGGAAGAGGAGGAGGGATGGAGGGTAAGCTTCGGCTGCCAGGGATTCTCTCTCTCTTTCCTTCTACAGAGGCTGCTGTGCCTCCACTCGAAGTCTGCCAAAGCCTGGACAGACCTGGAAGACGGGCTCTTTAGGGAGGGGGGCCCATGGGGGTCTGCGGTAGCTTCTCCTGTCACCAGGTGGGTCCTGGATGCCTATGAAGGTCCTGCTCGGATGAGGAAGAGGATATGGGCCAGAACCGCCCACACGGAACCATCGCAGAACAAGGTGAGCTGCCTTCGGGGCAGGAGGACATGAGAAAATGGGATCCAGTTTCCTCTTGCCCAGGGGGTCTCGTCAACTAAGACTGCCCCAAATCACCGGCCACTTCGTTGCGCTGATTGCAACTACAAGTTTAAAATTCTGCCTTCCGGTGCCAGCCAGGAAAGAGCCAGGCTTAGTGCTATAAAAGAGCTCAAGGTGTGTTTTTTAGTCTTCTGAGCTGGCAGGCCAGGAGCCTTGCTGCCTGTTGATGATGCTGGTATTTGGGAGGGGAAGCGGTTACTGCAGTTCCTGGTTAGGCGTAGGATAACGGTGCAGAATTTTAGGCCAAGAAAGGCACAAAACGGGCCAGTAAACTGATCGTGGGATGCAGAGCAATTACAAAAGAGAAGAGGGCAGGAAGCAGAATCCCCTGCCGCTGGCTGAGGTTATTTTGCAGGTGACAGGCACCTGCATGAAGGAAATGAGCGGATGGGACAGCGCATTGGTTAGAGTACAGCATTGCAGGCTAACTCTGCCCACAGCCAGGAGTTCAATCCTGACTGGCTCCAGGTTGACTCAGCTTTCTGTCCTTCCGAGGTGGGTCAAATGAGGAGCCAGATTGTTGGGGGCAACAGGCTGACTCTGTAAACTGCTTAGAGAGGGGCCATAAAGCCCCGTAGAGCAGTATATAAGTCTACAGTAAGGGCTCTTGTTATTGGCTGCTGGCTGTGGTTCCGGGTGCATCCGAGTGATTTCCCTGTGCAGATGCCGCCTGGCTCCATCTCCGGATGTCAGGTCTCCACCTTCCATGCCTTCTGTGCTTACAGCTCAACCTTTTTCTTTTTCTAGGCCCAACAGACCCAGAAGGATGCATCTGCTGCTCCAGCTCTTTTGGAAAATCCAGGTAATGTCCCCAGATGAGAGGCTGGGATTAAACAGAAGATGCTGGCCTGACCGCAGGGGCCACACAGGCCTGGCAGTCTTTACTAAACCCAACATTTCCAACCCTCACCTTCCCACCTGCTGGCGTGTTTTGTAAGAGTGGGCAGCAAACGCTTTGTTTTAAAAAATATATTTTTATTTTCATATGGCAGTGTCCCTAAGCTACATGATAAAAACAAAGATTATATTTTAAGTTAAAGAACGGAGTGTCTAGAATGGAATGGAGCAACAGAGTTGGGACTTTGGAGGTCTTCTAGTCCAACCCCCTGCTTAGGTAGGAAACCCTCCACCACTTCAGATAAATGGTTGTCCAACCTCTTAAGAACTTCCAGTGTTGGAGCATTCACAACTTCTGGAGGCCAGTTGTTCCACTGGTTAATTGTTCCAACTGTCAGGAAATTTCTCCTAAGTTCTAGGTTGCTTCTCTCCTTGATTAGCTTCCATCCTTTGCTACTTCTTGTCCTGCCTTCTGGTGATTTGGAGAATAGCTTGACTCCCTCTTCTTTGGGGCAACCCTGAGATATTGGAAGGCTGCTATCCGGTCTCCCCTGGTCCTTCTTTTCATTAATATTTAATCTAATACACTATATAGGCTATATAGTCTAATATAAGGATCTTCTTGTTGGACAATACTCTGCTAATAAGGTGCTGCACAATTTCTGCCTTTTATTTTAATGCAGGTGAACAACCAGCCCTGGCTAGAGAAGGAGAAGCAGGTCGGGATCAGCTGACATTTTTTCCTGCCCTGCATGAACATCTCCATTCGGAGGAATTCTTGGAAGTTTGTGTGGAAAGGAAAATCATCCTGCAGGAATTAGTCCGAGATGAAAAGGTACAAGCAGAAGAGAAGCAGCTCAGCCGCTCTGCTTCTTGTCTGGCATACCTGGGCAGGGCTCTGGTCAGAGCTCCCTCCAGGCCCGAATTTGGATGTTCTCTTGTTGCAAAATGAAGGGGGCCAGGCGGGGGGGGGGCATTCCAGTCAGGAGGCAAACTGTTCATCAAGGAAGCAGCGTTGGGATTCCAATTTTTTTACCACCGGTTCTGTGGGCGTGGCTTGGTGGGCGTGGCAGGGGAAGGAGACTGTAAAGCCTCCAGTCAGAGGCGGGATTGGCCAGTTCTCCGAACTCCTCAAAGTTTCTGCTTCTGGTTCTCCAGAACCGGTCAGAATCTGCTGAATTCGCCCCTTCTATACTTCCCCTGCTCTTTTTATGCTTAGGGTGGATTAACTCTGCAACAGACTAAACTATGGAAGAGAAGCAGGGAAATGACCTTAGTATGAATAAGGCTACATGATGGGAGGAAGGCCGTTGAGAAGGGCTCTGTCCATGAGGATTCTTTATTTGTGAAATATAGAGCCCTGGAGACAAAGTTAGCACGACCGTTGTCACCATCTTGCCTGTTTAGGTTACCTGCCGCCTGTCTGTGGTGATGGTTGACGGACACGTGGTGTCGGAAGGGGCGCTTCTCCTTGGCCGGGACCACTTCTATGTCTGCAGGCACTTCACTCTGTCCCACCTGGGGGAGGTTTATTGCACCAACCATTGCTTGTCCTGGTGAGTTGTTCCCCCTACCTGAGCGGCACTCGGGGGCTGCCCAGCCTACTGCTGGCTACTGATAAAGGAGGCCCTGTCCACACGGGGCCAGTTCCTCCCAGTTTGTAATGGGAAGGGGCTGAGGTAAAGAAAAGGGGAGGGTTCAGACAGAACTGTAACCTGAGAGCATGTGAGGAGGAGGTTTCTTATTCTGGTCCATTCTGAAGGGCTGACAGATGTGCAGAAAGGGAACACTTCTGAGAGGGAAAAACCTAAGAGATACAAGTGTCAAGTACAACCAATCCTAATTACACCACAGCTTTTGGGGGCATTTCTATCACCAAAAGGTGCAAGATATTGCAGTCCCCATTACAGAGGGAGGGAGGGAGGACCATTTTTTTCATTTACCTCTGCTTGGTTCATTGCAATTCAGCCATTCTCTCATCTTTCCAGCATCAGAGAGCCATTCATTTACAACTTGTGCTATACCACGGAAGCCACAGCTGCAGAGCCCACATGTTCCTGCCATTCCTACAGTGACATCAAGGAGATCTGGCCGATGCATTTCCTTCTGCAGGTAGGAACCAGCTGCCTGTCTGTAAAGTTTTCGATGGATGCTCAACAGGTCAGAATGAAAGAAATTGACAACCATTGTATAAATGCACCAACTGTTCAATGCTTCCTTGGATGGCATAATTCTGAAATATCTGAATGAATGCCATACCTGCCTTTGAGTTGAATAGTATGCTCTAAATCTACAACTTGACCAGGGACAGACCAAGAGTAATAGCAGCGATAAACCAGGGAAGTATAAACATTTAATAAACCCCCAAATTTGTATCCTGTCTAGGTTTTGCCAGGCTAAAGTGGTTTCTGATTTTGGCAGTTCCTCCAAGCTTGAGTCTTCCTGTCAGTGGGATGCTTTAAGCAATAGCAGATCTGGAATCGCATAGAGGAGCAAACTCAAGAGAAACGATGGTTCTTCGAGCAGAAACCTTATAAGGTTTTCAGCTTCAGGATAATTGATTGACTGCCTAAGCAGTGTGTGTGTGTGTGTGTGTGTGTGCGTGCGTGTGTGTGTGTGTGTGTGTGTGTATACGCGTGCTATTAACACAACAATGAATTCTAGGGATAGCAGCATGGGGATCTCGAGATCCCTGGATCTTGTCCGGTTGGCTAGATGATTGCCATTGAAATTGCTTAGAGAAAGAAGCATTTTCTCCTTTCTTTTGCAAGGTGACCGGGGCCCATTTGGTTTGTCTCCACAGGATATAGCACTGGAGGTCTTCTTAAACAACGGCTATTCCATTTTCCTTGTATTCCACAACAGCGACAGGAAAAAATTCATGACAAGGTACCTTTTGCAGAAACTATGCAGAAGCTTTGCTTCCTGCCTGGTCCCAAAGTGTTTTCTTCAAGAGTTCATTAGAAATCTTACCTCTCCATCATAGACAGCACACCTGGCTGCTTGCACTGTTTGAAAAACTTTCATTCTGGGCCACAGAACCATGTGTCCCATCACCGGCTGTTGCTCCTTTGGGCCTCACTATTAAACATTCTAGGAAGGTGCCCAGATTCATCTGCTTGTTCTAGTTATATTCATATGACGGGTAGATTTCCAAGACCTTCTTCTTTGTAGACCTGTGTTGTTTCTCTTATATTTGCAGAATATTAAGACAGACCATTGCTAAGCCCAAACCCATTCTGGTCTTAGTCGTGTAGGACTGTGCCTAGCAGGTTGGCTTCATGAAATACCCGGCAGGCTTGAGGAATTGCTCTTTCTGGCCTGGTTAGAGTGAACACTAAAATAACTGTGAGATATGAAAAATCAAGTGGACCTAAAAAATAAATAACTCTTGAAGAAAAGACCAATTATGTTATCGTTTCTTAATTATTTCTAACCCAATGGATTTCTAGAAAGAAATTATTTAAGAAAGTTGAGGCCTGTTTATCAACAGATGAACTTTCTATAGACTAAACATAATGTGACCAAATTTAGGGGAAATCAGGAAAATTAAGTTTTAAAAAGGCCAGATTATGCTGTAAATACCTCCCCCACTCCATGCCTCCCTAGCCAGGTGAGAGGAAGGCTGAGGAGGCTGCTCCATTCACAGCCCCCCTCCGTGGATCTTTCCTGGTCACATGACCCAAGGGGGACCTAGGCAGCCTTGGAGGGTCTCCTTATGCTCCTATGCAGCATAAGGGGTGGGGGAGGGGCAATGCCCACGGGCACCTCCTGCAGGCTCCCCCCACCCTGTTTACTTTGCCATATGTGGATGTGGGGGGGCCTGCATATTTGTGCGCTCTTTTTAGAAATAGCACCCCCAAAGTGACTTCAGTCCTATCAATGGGGGGGGGGGCAATTACGGTGTGTGTCCCTCATAAACACACAGAAGCTTTCAGAATAAATTGTCTAAAGCTCTCACCTTTCAGGGGAATAAAGTTAACTATTTTTTCCCCCTCAGATTTTCTTCAGTGAAATCAAAAGGTGCCGCAGATGAGTCTACTAATATAAGGTATTTTTGCATGTCCTAATATATAAGAAAACTAATTAATTAAATGTTGTAGCCTTTTGTATTAGCACTTGCTTGACATTTACCTCAGAAACACTGGATTCCAACTTTTGGGGATAGATGCTTCTTTCTCTTGCAATCATTTTTACTGCAGTTGTTAAGTGAATAGTTAAAGTATTCCCCATTAGGCGGATGAGTGCACTGAGGGAAACGTAGTGAGAGTGGTGTTGAATAACACACAACCAGCATACAGATACACTGAATAGTAAAATGTAGGCTTTACTTCCAGTAAACGGGTAAACAAAGTCCAACAAACAGTCCAAATCATACACGGTCAAAGCAATTAGTATCAGTCCAAGGATAATAGAAAAATGAAGTTAAGTATCATAAACAGGGTTCAGTAAACGGAGTTTGCTAACAGTTGCAAAATTCACAGCAATCCGAGCAGAACGACGAGCAGGCAATACTGGCAAAAAGGAAATGCAAACAGAACAAACCAGGTTTCTGGCTCCATCTTATGGCCGTTGGAGGAACCTCAGCCAATCACAATTAGAGCAGTCTTAAAGATACAGTATTAAATTACTATCCTGGTTTATATATTGCCAACCCAACTGTTAGGTGACTATCATTCCTAACATGAATCACATGGACATTAAGTGAATCTGGCTTCCCCAACTGACTTTCCTTGTTGGCAGCCAGCTGAAAGGTCACAAATTGGGATCACATGACTACGCTGTGTGTGTGCGTGTGTGTGTGGAGCAATAGTTATAACTTCAACGGCAGGTTGTAAGTCACTTTTTCCAAGGCCATTATAACTGTGACCCACAATTAAATAAACAGTCATAAGTTGAGGACTACTGGTACAGCTATAAAGTAAATTGATTTGCATTCTCAGATGCTAGCCTGCTGTTCAGATTTTGTTCTTCCATGACCATTTATTATTTGGGTATTTTAAAATTATGCTTAAATAACAAACGAGGGGATTTCCAGTTAATAGAGGAACCGGATGAGTGCAGAGTACGTGGAAGTGTTTGAAGAAGGAACCGAAAGACATTTCTTCCCAAAGAGAGGAGTTTTCTGGCCTATTGTCATTTAGAGACTCATGTAGCAGAAGACAGAGAACATTCACAGTTTCTAGTGGAGCTGATTAAATTTCTCCTTTTTTATTTTATTTTTTAAAAATAAGTGTAAAATACAGTATTACAGTAACAAAAATATCTGGATATTCCGAAAAGAAAGTTCAGTGAAGAGAATCACCACATTTATAGTGCTGCTCATTTCTGAAATCAGCCTCTGATAGACCCAGGTACTTCAGGCTCCCTCACTATATACTACATCTAAACCCTATCACTCCATCCAGCCATCATTGGAGCTTTAGGCTCTGGCTTAATTTCAGCTATGCTGTGTGCCTTTGGCCCTTGGCAACATCTGAGCAAACCCCTGTAGTTTTCATGGCTACACTTTGCCCTTGCCTTCTTCCTCTGAGGGCTGACAGGGAGGGTCAGGCCCAAGGAGACCCTGCTGGCATGGGCCTCTCGCTCTCCTGGCCTTGACTACTACACCCAACTGGGAAAACCAGGCTGTAGCTATTAAGAATGCCCAATTCACACTGTTTTGCTTTATTCTTTGAAACCTGAGATTTAGAAGCATGTTTGGCTTCAATGTATATGGTTTACTTAATATTTTTCTTCCTTCCCTTCATCCAATCTAATCTATTCTAATCTAATCTAATCTTAATCTAATCATCAGTTACATAGCCTGCATTTGCTTTCCAACAAGTACTCAAAAGACCTAACAGAACACAGAAAGCAGGATGTATGTAAAAAGGAGAAGCATTATATTAAAACTAAATTAATTTCCCAGCCAAATGTTAGAGGCTTGGAGGAGGCAGAGGAGGATATGCAGACACATCCCAAAGCCTTGGAGAAGCTCAGGACAAGACCAGGCTGGAGAGACGGAGAACCTTTCCTGCCAATCTTAACAACCAGCTTGGTTTACAACATGAGCTCCTGAGCCATTTAGGGCTTTCAGTGTTAATATCTTAAATTGACAGTACAGAGATAATAGGAGTCCTCTATTTGCACTACTTAGCAGACAAATTTGTACAATTATTGACTTAGATTTCATTTACATTTGCCTCTTTAAAAGATTTTGGGAAACTATACCTTCTTCATAGCGCAGAAGCTCATTGCTCCTTGAGTGACTTATTATGAGTACATTCCATTTTTTGCCCTATGCTCAGCGATCTTCTTTTATCCCAGGAACCCCTGAAGCAGCCTCCCTGGGATGTGGGGAAGGAGTGCCTCTTGTGCTTTGGAACTCCTTGGCTGCTCCTTGGAGAGGACAATCTGTAGGGACATGCTCTGGGCAGAGGTGGCTTGGTTTTTATGGAAGACAGCCAAATGTCCAGTGATTCAGAATCATGCATGTCCATCTCGATAAGGAGGAGAAACAGCACAACTAGATTTTTGATATTCTGCGGTTATGGCCAATCTCAAAATGTAGTTTTATCCTTCTTGTGGAGTTGTTTTCCTGGTCTGGTGTACCTAGGGGGACTAATACTAGGGATTGCCCAGTTTGTCATAGTGGCAGCATAAGCCAAGAACCCTCACAACTGCTCACACAACAAATGTGCAACATATCTCCAGAAGTGGCATTCAGCAGGTTCTGACCAGTTCTGGAGAACCGATAGCGGAAATTTTGAGTAGTTGGGAGAACCGGCCAATACCATCCCTGACTGGCCCCACCAACCCCATCTCTTCTCTGCCTCCCATTGCGTCCCAGTTGATTGTTTAGGTCTCCTTTGGTTGCCCTGCACAGGAGAACGGAGCTGGAAAGCAGGTTAGTGGGGTGGGGAGGAAATGGGGATTTTGCAATAACCTTCCCCTGCCATGCCCACCAAGCCATGCCTACCAAGCCACACCACACCCACCAAGCCACACCCACAGAACTGGTAGTAAAATTTTTTGAATCCCATCACTGAATATCTCCATAACGTATCCCTATTGGGGACTCACATTCTGCATGCACTGCAAAGTCAGGTGACTCTAGATTACAAATGATCAAATAGGGGAGGAGGCATCATTAATCCATCTTTATAACCTGAATGCTGTCTTAGGCCCCAGGCTATAAACCTCTTCTGTTCTACTTGCAATGATGCATCTTTTGAGTTTGTGAAGTTTTTGTGTCCTGGCCAATGTTGTGCTTAAATGCTAGAGAAGGAACTCATTTGGAAATTCTCAATGTACTAATTCATCTGACACTCTAAGATGCAGAGAAACTGCAAAACTCCATTATGGGTTGAGCTCAGGCATAAAATAGAACAATTTAAATAGTAACTTCCATATGCAATTACCAAGGTTGCCGGCATTAACTTTTACAAGTGCAAGGCAAGAAAAGGCACAGTGCCACAACCAGGAACATTTCAGTGATTGATGTGATGCTAAAGGTTCACAATCAAAGGGAGACGGAAATACGCTGTCAAGTAAAATTCAAAATGGAGTCAGAGATTTTTCCTCAGGCCAAATATCTGAAGCATTTTGAAAGGAACCAAAAATCTCTAATGATCCTTGGGTCCTGACTGGATTGAGCCAGGAGCAAGAATCATCAGGAGAATGGACGCTGTGATTTTGCTAACTCGGGCTCCTAAATACTGGTGGTGTTGGAAAGGTTTGGGACCCAGGGGACGATCCTTGGCCCTTCTTCCTAAGCTCCGCCTGGAACCGGGAAGGGAAACTAGCCTGGTTCTGAAATGCAGAGTTGCCCCTTCCATTTGGTGTTAGTAGCATCTTGCCTCTAGCATACAACCACCTTGGGAACTCCTCTGAGAAGTAGAAGGGAGGATGCCTCCAGCACTGGGCTCCCTTGGACTCAGCCCACCTCCGCTGGGTCAGAAGAGGGAATGGGAGGTCTCCCCTGGAGCTAAGCTCCCCAGGGGAAGCTCATGAGGTCTGCTTCCGGGGGCAGGCTGGGGAGAAGCGATTTCAGAGCCTGACCGCTTGCTAGGGGAGCCTGTGGCAGATTGACACGTGTCTGTGAGAGTCGTAGAGCTATATGTGGCCCAGAGCTGTTTTATTAATGGGGATCATTCCTAAGGAAGGGAAGCGGAGTCGCTCTGTCGTGCCACCCCCCTCCCTCCACACTGCTGAGTCATTCAGGTGGGGCTGGGCCTGCTGGCCTCCTCACCTCCAGTCGGCTTGGTTCTCCTTTGCCAGGGAGTTGGGGGTCATGAGGCTTGAAAAGTTTGGCTTTCTGAGGGGGGCTGGCACTGTATTCTTCAGCTTGTTGAGCTTGTCCCTCTCTTCTTGACATTTCCTCAAGCATGGCGGGCAAAGGTCTTTCTCTTCTACCAAAAAGAGCGTCTCAAGGCGTTTGATGTTATCAATAAAGATTTCCTCTTCGGTGGGCCCAGGAAAGGGGTTCCTCTTGGCGTTCAACTTCTTCAGTTTCGGGAGCTTTGCGATGCTGTTCGGGATCAGGGTCAGCAGGTTATCAAACACCCCAACTTCCTGGAGCTCCTTCAAAGCTCCCAGAGTGGTTGGGAGGTTGTCGATGTGGTTGAGGCCGAGATTCAGATTTCGCAGGCTCTTGAGCTGGTTGAGCTCCATGGGCAAGCTCCGGGCGGTGAGCTTGTTGTTTGAGAGATTCAGGAAAATGAGGTTCTGCAGGTTCCCTATGGTTTCTGGCAGCTTATCGATCTGGTTGCTGTGCAAGTCCAGCCAGCGCAGGTTCTGGAATTTATCGATCGCCTCCGGGATCTTCTTAATCATGTTTCTGCTGAGGTCCAGCTCATCGATGTCCTCCAGTTTCAGGATGCACCTGGGGAATGTCGTGATGCCCATCTTGCTCAGGTCAAGGCGGCGCTTCCCATCAAAGGTGATCTTTATGCAGGTCTTGGCCACCTTCAGGGTGACCTTTTTCCCCTTGGGGGGTTTTGCGCCTCCCTTGGCCATCCGCCTCACGGAAAGCAGAGCAGCTCAGGGGGCTTGAAGAGGTGCTCTGTAGAAGGAAGCTGGCAGGCGGTGCTTGGTGTTGGACCCTGAAAGCAGACAGGCAGCAGAGTTAACTGAGGGAGAGGACAGCCCCCTGCCCCATCCGTAGGGCCGCTAAGGCCGGCTGCGGGGGGGGGGAACAACGTTGTTCTTTCTGATCAGGCAAGAAGAGAGAGAGAGGGAGACCCCTGATTTCTCTGCCTGTTTGGGGGACCTGCTCAAATGGGTTGGACATCCTCAAGATCCTGACACCTGGTCTCTGATGTCGCTTCTCATGCAATCATACCTCTTCTATAAACACACGTTCTGTCCTCCCTACAGTTTCTAATCAATATCTGTGCAAATGTCTCCGTTGTTTTCCCCCAAGCCAGGCAGCCTCAGTGAAGGAAATGTTACCTATAAAGCGACTTTGACATCTACCTTGTTACCAGTTCCCAAATGCTTTGAAAATATATGATGCATGGATATATATTAGTTCTGCAGTGATCTTCATCGGAAAGTGTTTATCGTTTCAAAGCTTGGATTGGGGTAGAATTAGAATAATATTATTTTATCCTAAGGAGTCTTAAATGAAACAAAAATTGTACAGCCACCAGAAGAGCCTGTTATTTCAACTGACATGTAACTGACTTGGAATTATAGCTGCTGCCCCACCTCAATGGGCTTTATAGTTTATAAGGCTCGTTCACTGGCTAAAGCAAAGGAAGGGAAATTTGTACCTAAAATATATGAATTAAATTCATATTCAGATACTTACTTTTCAATGACACTAATTTACACACAACAGACAGTCAATCCTCTGACATACTATCATATCAGATGTTTTCATGCTTGATCTCTGTGGTTAAAGCAGCAAGTAGAGCTGCTCTCTGCCACAAACCCATGGATTATAGCCAGCCAATAAAAGGATTTATTTACTGTAGCAAAAAAGAGCTAGCCAGTTTGGTATGTTTATACTAAACCTTTCAGGAAAGCATTATATGCTCCTGTCATTAGACAAATTTAGTGGGCGCGCATACGCTTTCCACAGGAAGGAAAATACTGGCTCGTGTAGGTGTCACCCCTGCTTTGTTTTATATTCTTCTTGTGTACATTGCAGCAATTCAGGGCTGGTTTTTGCTCCCCATAGCACAGTGAGGAGGCACATTCATAATTAAAGGATTTATAGGGCAAGCAGAGTCCTTTATCATAGATCATGGATCCACCACTTGGGCAGCAAGGATTCTTTTTTAGAAATATACTAGATCGCTTTCAGTGTTTATGCAACAGTTTTGCCATGTCAGAATAAGGTTTCCTTTAGCTTGAGACTTGTGTCCTAGTGACATTGTCACAAATTATTCTATTTTTTCAAAACATGATCCAGGTGGTTTGCCATTGCCGCCTTCAGGCTATGTCTGGCGTCCTCGTCCAGCTGGGCCCTTCTCCTTACCCAACTCCTAGTCCCGGGAAGACAAGAGCCAGGCCTGCTCAGGGGGCATCCCCTCCCTTCCCTGCTTCAGGTAGCCCAAAGTCCCTGGAAAGAACAAGTAAAACTCCTGCCAGACTTTATGGCCCCACAAACTGGGAGGCGCCTCGCACTCAGCCTGCCATAGGCTTGTTACTTGAGGTAAATCACCAGACTCGGAGGCTTGCTAAGTGTTAGGAGAGCAGCAGGCAGGAAGCCAGCGTGAGGAGGCCGAGCGCACCTGGACTGCTTCTGGCTCGGTTCGCCACACCTTTCCCTGGCGGCAGTGGCAGCAGCAGCAGCAGCAGCACCAACCTGGCCCTCCGTGTCCCCCAGCCTGCCCTCGATAATTGTGCCTAGGGAGGACATGAGAAGGAAGCATTTGTGAGGTCGTTGGCCAGGGCTGCCACACTTCACTGCCACCTCATAATGCCACACCAGGGCCTCCTCCCCTTTGCCTGCCTTGGTCAGAGCTCCCCTTGACTAAGCTGTCCTGCTTTGGGCGCTACCCCCCCCCCGCCCCCAAGGATGTAACACGCCCTCCATGCCAAGAGAGGGGGCTGCGGTGGTGGTACGACACCCACCCCCCCTTCCTCTCTCTCTCTCTGCAATCTGGGGGGGTCGGGCATGATGGCTTCCTAGCCGGCGAAGATGCAGAAGGCCGTGAGCAACCTGAGCTCCATCGTGCCGGCCTCGCGGCTCACGCCGGCTTTCCCGCCCGCAGTCAAGGTGGGCCTGACGACGTTCTACACGGCCTTGTACGCCTTGCTTTTCTTCTCGGTTTATGCCCAGCTCTGGCTGGTGCTCTTGTACCGCCACAAAAAGTTCAGCTACCAGACCGTCTTCCTTTTCCTCTGCCTCTTCTGGGCTGCCCTGCGCACCACGCTCTTCTCCTTCTACTTCCGGAACACCCTGAAGGCCAACCACTTGCACCCCTTCTTCTTCTGGCTGCTGTACTGCTGCCCTGTCTGCCTCCAGTTCTTCACCCTGACCCTCATGAATCTCTATTTTGCCCAGGTAAATACCGTTCTCTGCTCCCAAAACACGGGACCCCCCATAGGGTTGTGGGTAAAACGGCAAGGTGGGTGGAGGCAGTGGTCCCTTAGGCCTTCTGGGTAAATGCTGACCTAACCACATGGTAGCTAAGGTCTTAATGGGTGAAGAGGAAAGCAAGAAAGAATATATTGTAGCTCAGGGTTGAAATGAGAGGTCCTTGGTGCCCTCTGAGCTTGGTGGTTTCCTGGCAGGCGTTGCACGACCCAACTAGGGTACATCATCAGTGCTAAAGGGGAGTGGGGATTGTGGAGAGGAGGAGGAAGAAGAAGATGATGATGATTATGGGGTCTTTGGTGCTCTCTGCGCTTGGTCGCTTTCCTGCAGACGTTTCCTGACCCAACTAGGTAACATCATCAGTGCAAGAAAGCAACCGAGCTCGAGAGACCACCAAGGACTGCTTGCAAAGAGGGTAATTGGATTTGCACTGACCAATCTTCCAGGAATTACATCTTAGTTCTACCTTCATATGTATGTTTTGGGTTAAAGATATCTTAAATATCTATTTATTTTGATCTTATTTCCACTACCTCCAAACCAGTGTTTCCCGACCTTGGGGAATTTAAAATGTGTGGACTTCAACTCCCAGAATTCCCCAGCCGGAATATTTCCTGATATGTTGGATTCTTTCTGTAGATGAATTTTCTTTAATTGAGTATTATCTGTTCATTTAGGAATAAAAATCCACAAGTACTTATAACCGGCATTTCGATAGTTATCCCAATTCACAGCAAAGGTCTATAAGCTTGTGTTTATGCCTCAAATATAGTGGATGATTAAAAGTAACAAGATTACCTTCCTTTGTTACCTTCCAGAATGCCAATTTTTAAAAAAAACAACCACAGGGGGGGGAAAAAAACGCCATAACAGCACATTCATATTTTGCATTGTTAGCACCTCTGTGTTAAAAAGGGCAAAACTAATGAATTCACAGCCATATCAAAACCACAGGAAGCCTTATAGTAAATTAAGATAGCAGAATAGCTAGTGGTTTAAAAATGCTTGCTCCGAGTTGCAAATTCCACCCCTCCTTTCTCCCTCTCCCCCTCTCTCTCTCTGTGTATATATTCCGTTGGTATCGGTGGCAGCATGCAGAAATGGGCATGTTTTATGGCTGTAAGAGGTTGCAACAACCGAGTTGCTTTAATTGCTGCTGAGTAGCAGTTGCAGCATGTTTGATATGTGTGGGGTATATCTGGCTACTAAGCGTGTTTATCAAGAGGAGGAAGACTCCCAAACCAGATAAGGAAGAGGAAGAGTGCAAAACGGTTCTGGGTTAAGCAGAAATTGTGGTTTGTAGCCCGACTCTCCATAACCTAAGAGCAGAACTGATGTATGTATGAGTTGTGCATTTTACACAGTCCCCAAGGAGCCGTATTCAAGGTCATTCGGTGGCTTTGGCAATAAATTGGCTCTGTTCCTCCCCTCGTTTACGACAGGAAGCTAAGATTTCCCACTCCACCCCAAGCTTTGTAGACTCTTGATGCCTTCTCTTGCCCTAGGTCCCATCATCCCCAGCCACGGAATGGGTTTGCGTGGTAGGGAATGTGAGCTTTTGGAAGCCTGAGAAAACCTGTTACCCTGGCCCTTGGAACGCTTTCTGATATAATCTTTATTTACATTGATGGATTGATTGCATCCAGTTTTCTTCACCACATTATAAAAAAGATGTTGAGACTCTAGAAAAAGTGCAGAGAAGAGCAACCAGGATGATGAGGGGACTGGAGGCTAAATCATACAATGAACGGTTGCAGGAACTGGGCCTGGCTAGTCTAGTGAAGAGAAGGACCAGGGGAGACAGGAGAGCATCTTCCAATAGTTGAGGGGCTGCCACAGAGAGGAGGAAGAAAGGGTCAAGCTATTCTCCAAGGCACCCAAAGACCAGACAAGGAATAATGGATGGACACTGATCAAGGAGAGATTCAACCTGGAAATAAGGAGAAATTGTCTGACAGTGAGAATAAATAACTATTGGAACAGAAGTTGCCTTCGAAGGTTGTGGGAGCTTCATCCCTTCAAGAAGATATTGGACTGCCATCTGTCAGCAATGGTGTCGGGTCTCCTGCTTGGGTGGGGAGTTGGACTAGATGACCTACAAGGTCCCTTCCAAATCTTATTATTATTCTGTTATTCAGAAGTTGTGGGAGCTTCATCCCTGGAGGCTTTGAAGAAGAGGCTGGACTGCCATCTGTCAGAAATTATGTAGGGTCTCCTGATTGGGTGGGTGGGGGGTTTAGACTAGAAGACCTCCAAGGTCCCTTCCAACTCTGTTAATCTAATCTATGAAGCCACCTCTTCCTCTCCTTCAGGTCTTCTGCTCCGGAGGAGAAGATGGCGTGGCTCACCCACTTCCTGGCCTGCATCTTTGGCACCGGTTCCTGGGTGGCCATCAACGGCGTTTGGGTTGAGCTTCCCCTGCTGGTCAACGAATTGCCTGAAGGCTGGTATCTTCCTTCCTACCTCACCATCATCATCCAACTGGCCAATCTCGGGCCTCTCTTTGTCACCCTCATGCACAAACTGAAGCCTGGTGTGTTGAAGGAGGCGCCGGTGATTTGCGTGGTGGTCTCCATGGGCATCCTATCTCTCTTCCTCCTGGCTTTCCTTTGGCATTACACCACGCCCATCGCTGGAGAACCTCACAGCGTGTCTTTCTTTGTCCTCACCTTTTTCCTCTCGCTGGTGGACTGCACCTCGTCCGTCACCTTCCTGCCTTTCATGGCTCGCTTCCACCCTCGGTACGTCCCCACCCTCTTCATCGGGGAAGGGCTCAGTGGCTTCATCCCAGCTCTCTTCGCCCTGGCCCAGGGCGCTGGCATTGCCACCTGTGTCCAGGTCCCAGGGCCAGCCTCCAACGCCAGCCTGGGCAACTCTTCGTGGGCCAACGCCACAGGAGATGGGGACTCTCTGCCGATGGAGACACGCTACTCTCCAGCCAATTTCTCCAGCTTGGTCTTCTTCCTCCTCCTCTCAGCCATGATGTCCTTCTGCCTGGTGGCCTTCATCTTCCTCAACCGGCAGCCCCAGACGTGGGACCTTTCCAGGCAGGATTTATGCTCCAGCGAGATCACCCTGAACTCGATCCAGAAGGTTCCCGCGGGCAAGGAGGAACCGGACAACTCGACGGGAGGCCCAACCTACTCTACGGAGAGAAAGATGGAGGACGTCAATGAAGGGGGCCAAAGGGATGAGAAGGTCCTGTTTTCCTGCTCCAAACTGGTCTTCATCTATTTCCTTGTCACTTGGCTGAATGCCCTGACCAACGGCATCCTCCCCTCCGTGCAAAGCTACTCCTGCTTGCCTTACGGCAACCTGGCGTACCATCTGGCGGCTACTTTGAGCTCCATGGCCAACCCTCTCGCCTGCACCGTGGCCACCTTCCTACCCAACAGGTGTGTATGCTTGGGGTTAAGACAATGGGTGCCAACCGAAGAGAATATTCTCCAGCTCAGGGTTGAAAGGAGAGTCCCTTGGTGCTCTGTGAGCATGGTGGTTCCCCTGTAGGCGTTTCATCACCCAACTAGGGAACCTCATCAGGGCTAGAAAGGAGTGAGGTGTGTGCAGAGGAGGAGGAGGAGGAGGAAGAGGAAGAAGGCAGACTGTGGGGTCCTTGGTGCTCTCCGAGTTTGGTGGTTTTCCTGCAGACATTTTATGACCCAACTAGGGAATGTCATCAGGGCTAGAAAGGAGTGAGGTGTGTGGAGAGGAGGAGGAGGAGGAGGAGGAGGAGGGGGAGGAGGAGGAAAGCTTAGTTGTTTTCTTGCAGACGTTTCCTTACCTAATGAACTATCAAACCATGCACAACGTTTCTCCTAGCACGGTCATGGCAAACCACTAGTACATAAGCAGGGAGAAAACCCCACTCACTTCTCGCACTTGATGGTGTTATCTAGTTTGTTCATAAAAGGTCTGCAAAAGGACCAAGCAAAGAGGACACCAAGGACCTCATAATATCAACCTATTCAACTTTCTTTATCAAACTTCTGAATGGCTTGCAGGAAACCAAATCCTTTCCTTCCTTCCTTCCTTCCTTCCTTCCTTCCTTCCTTCCTTCCTTCCTTCCTTCCTTCCTTCTTTCCTTCCTTCCTATCTTCCTTCCCAATGCAAGCAGTAATGGACGTTCCTTGTTATTTATAATCCTTACATGTCATAGGGTCTGATCAATGGAGAGCTCACCACTTTCCCATGACATGGTTGCCCAACCAATTTGATCCTTCAGTGTTGGCATGTTCCAAGGCCTTATATTAAACTATCTCATTTATCAGGATCACAGAAGCACACCTTCTGTGAACTGGCATCTGCCAGAACAAGGTTTTCCTTGAAACCTAAATGTCCCACTCTGCTGTTGTTTAGAAGAGCCCTGGATACATCACAAAGGTTCCTTGCTTCATTGCATTGAAATTTTTAATCTTTATCTAATATTATTTATTGATTTTATTGTATTAGTTTTCTTGATTGTTGTGAGCCACCCAGAACTGAAAAGAGCCAGACAGCATAGAAGTCCTCACCCTCTTTAACCTGAAGCTTAACTAGAACTAATTCTGTATCAGATTATAGACTTTATTCTTCATACTCTACAGTTTTCCACTTTTTAAAACTAAATATTAATATGTTTGATCAAAGCTTTCAAATAATTCTGATCATGATTAATTATAAAAAGGTCTTTTGAAAACATGTGCCTTTAATCATATTTTATGTGAATAATTAAAGTTAGTAATTAAAATGAATTTTTCAGTAAAGTTACACAGTATTAACAAGCAAATATTAGACTGGTGGATTTTCACATAATGCAATGGCATTCAACTTAAGAGCAGCATGGAATAAATCTAATGAATGTGAAATTATCATATCATTGTAATAAAACTTAATTCCTTCTTTAATTACAAATAAATGAGGCTATGGTTGAAGTTTCAAAATGTGGAGCTAAAATAAAATAGCTGTAAATGGCAATTTAGTTTCTGGCAGGCCCAATATGCTATTTCCTCACCGAAGATGGACTATTTCATGGTGGTCTGTCGCATTTCTCAGATTTAATGCACTTCAAATAGCTTTCCATCATTATGTCAAGGTAGAACTTCACAATATGTTTCATATTTTCTGCCTCATATATCAAATTATAAAATGTTATCTGTGAAACACAGCTGTCATTGTGCAAAATTTTCACTAAAGTTCTCATTTTTATCTGACATCTAGAATTACCTAAAGTAATAAAAAAATCTTTCTTTATTGCATATTTGCCTTTGTACTCATTCTGTCTCTGTCAGTCCACATACAGCATAGCAAAGAGATATTTAGAAAACACATTGGATTTTCTGCAAGATAGGCAGGAAAGTCCACTTTTATGCATTGTCATTGTTTTAGAATAGAAATCAGATACCTACGCATTCAGAAAATGACAGCCAGTGAGACTTTATGGTCAGAGAACTGTTGGGACTGTATGCCATTGCACAGCTATAGTATTTCTGGGACTGATCTTTAATTTGGAAATATTAAAAAATGCTGTTGCAAACACCAAAACATATGCAAATGATTTGAAGACAAATATCCAAGTTCGCTTTCTGGCTTATATAGTATATCCCTTCTCAGTCCCATAGCTGGCATGTATCATCTTCTTGGATCCTCTAGCATAGGCCTGGGAGTCTGAAGCTTCTGTACAATACCTTGACTGTTCCTAGCACATCAGTCTTTTGGACAAAGAGTTGTGATGTTGTTCCTTGAATCTGTTGGAACTTCTCTCCCAGTTTAGGAGTCACAGCTCCAAGCACTCCTACTGGGATCACTTTGCCCTTTATTTTCCACATCTCAGGTTCCTCCTTCAGTTCCTAATACTTTTCCAGCTTATTATCCTTTTCCTGATGTTGCTACCTCTATCGCCACCACTCTCCTGTGCTTCTTATTCTATGATCTGATTGATACATCTCCATCTGAATAGGAAGCCCCAAAGGATGTTAATTCTGTTATTCTTCACAAAGTTCTGTGCAATCCCACCTGGAGTTGGAAGGACCTTACCAATGCATATATTCCTGTATACAGTGCCAGCTACTTGGTGTATAATACAGTGACAATGTATGTTGTTACTGCCTGCATCTTACACCCTGCCATCATATATTGGGTGATTTCTGAGTTCTCTCTATACAGGAGGAGTTCTCTTGACTCCTGTGTGGTAGACTCTTGCTTCTGAAGATCTGATGCTTAGTGCCTGTCTTGTGATATAATAAATACTACAATTTTGCTTCTCACTACAAGTCTTTCCAACCACTGTTAGTATTTCCCAATGTCTGCCACCTCAGCAATCTGTTGATGGTACATCCCATACAGGATCTTTCCTTGCCATGACACTTCTTTTGTTATCTGCTGCTAACTACCTCAATTCCAACTACTGTTGGCCTTAAATGCAAACTACTCAATGCAAAAATACCCGAATTTGTCCTCTTACTAAATATGGCTACATTCAACATCATATTTGTCTGTGAAACATGACTCAATGCATCTCTCCCTGACTCCATTACCACAATAAGAGACTATCATGTTTACCAATCAGATTGTGAAATTTGTAGAGGAGGTGGTGTTGCTATCTTCTATAAAAAGTCCTTACATCTAAAAAACATCCAAGTTACCCAGGAGCTTGCT
>JANHFN010005429.1:29811-45264 GCA_032468175.1 Toxicocalamus goodenoughensis
ATGTGTTTTTATCTGGCTGTACACCGCCCCGAGTCCTTCGGGAGAGGGGCGGTATAAAAATTAAATTTATTATTATTTATTTATTATTTTATTAACTCATGTTGCTCCCTTCTCCACTCCTCCCTGCGTGCCCTAGGATGAAGAGGGGGTGGGTTTGGGTCTTCCTCTGAAGGCCCAGCCAGACTGTGCCCTTCCCCCGTTTCTTCCACAGTCTCCGGAGACACACTCCCCTTCCCTGTCAGCTGCTTGGCCTCCCCCTCGGAATCAGACTCCAGCAGGGGCATGACAGGCAGGCACCCAGAGCAGCTCTCCAGGAAGGAGCGGAGGCTAACAACTCATCAATCTCGAAGAAGTCATTTCAAGGCCCAAAGTCCAACCCTCCTTCACTCGGGTCTCATACGGCCACCTGGGCTGCTTCTGTGGATAGTTTGCGGGGAGCAGCTTGCAGTTGTGGGTTTAGGCACTTTTCAGAAACTGTCTCCTATACAGAGTGACTTTCCCGTGAGTTTCTCTTCCAGTGAGAAATGTCTCACTGCTTCTTGGAAGAAATTCCCTGGTGTTGAAGAGCCAAGAGTGCTCTTTTTCCAGGACCCCTTAAGAGGGGAGATGGTTGAGAATTATTCTGGCCTGTGGAGACGAAGCTTAACTCCTTCGGTCGCATGGTTCTCCTCCTGGGGAGCAGAAGGGACTTTCTCCTTCCAGCGTATGTTGTCATTAAAGACCCATTCACTCTGGATAACTTTGGCAGGCTGGATGGGTAACGACCCTGAAAGCCAAGGATGAATTAGTAGCCTCCAAGCCATTCATGCATTTCTCCAAGCAAATGAGCCCAAATTATCCGCTAAGGAGTAATTTCTCTCTCTTGGGGCTAACCAGCGCCCACCTAAAGCACTGGCACCCGGAGCATTTTGCTTCGGCCACAGGCAAAGGCAGAGCCACGGAGTATCAATGCCCAGCGCTCACCAAAAGCTCAGCCGAACATCAGCGAAGATGATGGGGGAGCAGCAGGGGACTTTCATGATGCCAGGCTATTCTTGGACCAAACCATGAGTAATTCTCTGGTCTGGGCTTGACCAGTTTTCTGCCCTTGAATTCTCCCCTTGGCCCTTCTGACAAATGCCGCTCGTTGCTCTCCTCTTTGCTGGTCTTTCTGAAAGAAAGCAAGGATCACCCACCTGTTCTCATCAGCAATAGAGGCCTGGTGTTCCCACCCTGAGACACAATATAATTTTACTCTTATTCATTTAGAGTTTTAATTTCTGCCTTATTTTGTTAATACTGTACTTACTGAAATTTTTCAGGGGTTTTTGGTTGCTACTATAACTCCTTTGCATTGAGAAGTAAAAGGTAATTTGTAAGAAAACAGGTATTTTAAAAATATGCAGTGGAGCTCCTGCTGCCTATGTATGTTACTTTACAGGATCCATTGATTTGCTGCAATTCGTTTGTTTATGGTTCTTTTTCATTCTCAGCTTTTTACGAAACCACATCCCTCCAGAAATGCTGTGAGCCTGAGGAAACACTCAATGGGGAAAAACAGCTTCCTTTTTCCTTCTCCGGCACTCTCCGTCAGTAATCTGCATAATCTGAAACTGTCATCGGTTATTCCCAAAGGTATATAGACCTCATAAATGGTGCACAAAGAACATTATAGCACCTAGTCCAGGGCCCTTTCTTTTGGCACATAGAGCAGTTTCTAAGAGGGGAAGTAGGGGAGAAAGAGAATTCTAGACATTAGATGGCACAAAACTTTCTGGGACAAATTCAAGTAGCAGATTTCCTCCCCCCCTTTAAAATGTGTTCTGAAGTTGTTTTCTTTCTCTTCGGTAGAGGCACCACATGGGCCTGTGGGTCATATCGTATGTACAGAAAGGGGGATTTTGGCTGTGGAGAAGAAAAGTCTGTTGCTTCCTCCATTGTGGAATAAAACCTTTTGCTGGGGATTCAGTGACTTCACCTGTTGCCTGGCTGATTCTGGATCAGACAAGGTAAGGATGAACTACAGGTTGGGCCGCTCAGCGACGAGCAAGCCGATCCCTCCCTCCATCCGTGGGGTGCATTCCACCATTTGTCCCTGTCTCGCCGCCTCTTCTGCCAGAAGGAGCATGCTTAAGGTCCACCCACAGGTAGAAAGGTCTGCAGAACTTAGCAAATGCACCAAAAGTTCTTGAACAAAATCATCAATATAGTTGTCTACAACTTATATTGGACGGAAAGTCAAGACATAATTAAAAGTAATAATAACTTCAATCTGGATCTTTCTCTTTGTACTTGAATACATTACATACAGGAGACCGTGTCATTCGCTTTCTGCAGCGTCGTTTCTCGTGTGCAAAACATAGATGAGTAACGTCAGTTAGTGTTTAAACAATGTGCAAAAGTTACAGCCACAATTTTATAGGTGGGATTGTGTGGGGCAAAGAGCAGAGTGGCAGCTCCTTTTCTCATCAGCTTTTCCTGCCAGAGTCCTGTCAATCACTGTTCTGACTATATTAACATCTACATAATAAAAATATGCATTTGATTACATTCGGTCTGAGCTTCCCTTAAAATTTTGGGGTACCGCACTCTCTTTCCACCCATGTTCTTTCTTCTTTCACTTCCTGAACTAAACCTTGGTTGATACAAGGATTGAGGGTCGTTCTCTGACTTCTTTGCCCTTTGAGTTTACCATTAAAGGAAGCCAGAAATTTCCCGAAAGGACTTCATGCTTTCTTAGAATTTGTCAGATGTCGCAGTAATTAAAATCGCCTGGGACTTTGATTTCATACCTCTTGGGAAGCCCAGCTGTTCTCCTTCGGAAGAATTCAGCAGCATTTCATTTTTATTTGTGCCTCCATTCATTTCAGGGTGGGGGTGATGGAGGGTCTCTGCAGCCCTCCTTGGCCCCACCCAGCATGGCCTCCTCCTCCTCCTCCTGAGCAATGCTCTGGGCCAGGGGAGACAGCAGGGAAGGGTGGTGGTGGTTCTCCTTTGGGTCAGAAGCCAGGTGGCCAGGAAGCCCAAAAGAGAAGCTGGCGTTAAAGGCTGAAATGAAGGCAAGTTACAGGAAGTTAACTGGAGAGTGAAAAATCTCCTTCCCTCTTTCAGCAGCGTAGATGAGATAGACGCATTTTTCAGGTTATTAAGCAACAGGAAACATTCTGAGTATATTTTGAAAGGAACATATTCATTATTATGAATTCACTAGTATTGGTTAATACTATAAATTGTTTGTTGGTCTCTCACTAGTGTTTAAGACTTGGACAAAGAAGCCGTTATCAGTGGAGGCTGCAGAAGGAAAGCATAGACTTTACATTCAGAAATAATTTGGTAGACCACATTTTACAGAAGATCTGGCAAAAAAAACAGCATTAAATTGTTTCAAAATTTATATTTGCTTTTCAACTTTTTTGTATTTCTTTTTTTAAAGCCTTAACTCAATTAAAATTCCACATAAATATATAAGCATATCAGGATGCGTGCCTGTAAGCGTTGCCTCCATTTCACTGCCCCTATTCCCTCGCCCTCTTCTCTGCTCCCCTCCTGCCTTGCGGGTGCTCCGTGGTCCACACAGAAGGTGGCCGTCCTGGAGGCTCCTGCTGACTGGGGCGACTGCCTCTGCGCTGTGTCTCCCACACCCAGCAGCCTCATCACGTCTGGAAGCAGCGCTGTGGTGTGTGTCTGGGACCTCTGCAGGATCCCAATGGGCCCCCCGGCCTTACTTCTGAAACAGGTGGGTCTTAGAAGTTTCTTGGCTTGATTAGTTTCAGTGTCTTCTGCACGTACAGTCATGGATTAAATGTGGCCTGTTATGAAGACGAACAATGGTGATGAGGCAACCAAGACCCAGCTTAGTGGAGTGGCCAATAGGAAGGCAATTGTGTGAAGCAGGTTCCGGGAAAGAAGATTCTGCATCATTGCAGAAGAAAGCCAAATAGGTAGCTGGCCCAGTCCAGGTGTTCTTCAGTCAGGGGGAGCCGCTTCCCAGGGACCTGCTGGAATGCAGACAGCTGCGGCTGCGCTTCCATAAGACCCTCCAGGGGCCGTTTGGATGACCCTGGCCAGTCGGCCTTCAGCAGTTGCCAAAGGTTTCCTTGGACTTTCTGCACCCGCCCATCAGTGGAGGGAGGACTGTGTGTGAAAACTAAGGAGGGATCATGGGCCTTGTGCAAGTAGGGAGGAGTTCCTTATTTCATCCACCTGACTTACCCGGCCACTCCTCTCCCTTGTAAGTGACCCTGGAGGGCCTTCCACTGTACTTAGGTTTCTCTGCAGGGCACCTGGCAGGGCGCGTGATCCTGCAGCTCAGGCTCTGCCTTGGGACTCGCTCCCACTCCCCTCTCCTCTGTGTGTGTGTGTGTGTGCATGCGCGTTGTGCTCACTGCCTGCCTTGCTCCCCAGCCTCTGTATGGACACACGCAGCCAGTGACCTGCCTGGCTGCCTCCACAGCCTTTGGCCTCCTGGTGAGTGGCTCTGCGGACGGATCCTGCCTCTTCTGGGACCTGAACCAGCTGAGGTGCCTCACCCGGCTTCCTGCACAGGAGGTCGGCCTCTCGGCGGTTGCCATCAATGATTCCACGGTAAGGCCTTCATCCATCCTCCTCCTCCTGACAGAGCCACAAACGTTTCATGATGGCTTAATGGGAGCTCTTCTCCGTGAGAAACCATTCCGAGGCGCGACCAATTGATTTTCTCTCTTTTTACTGAGGTTTTTAATAGGATCCTGGATGTTGAGAGGGGCACTAAAAGCAATTTCTGAGCGGAGGAGGGGGGGCTGTTACCCCTGAGGGCGTTCGGCTTTTGAGAGCGTTTGCCCTCTGGTGTGTTCAGCTGCATGCAGCCCTCCAGAGGCCATGGTTGGGTGCCAGTTGGTGAAAGAACAGAAGTCTCCCCCCCCCAGGGTTCCCTCCCATGGTCTGCATCATCCAGGTTCATCTTGGGAGACAAAAGTCCTCCCCTAGTTGCTAGTGTCTGGAAAGCAGCAGAGACTCCCAGAGAAATGTGTGAGTTGAAGCGGGGAAACGTACTTGCAGGGAAGTGATTGGGGTGGATAAAACCAGTGAAGATCGAGGCAGAGGCTTTGGAGCTGGGAATGAGCTGAAAGGGGAAGGATTGGACCACTAGTCCTCCCTTCCATCTGTCCATCCATCGGACCTCTCACTCCCTATCAACAATGACTGGGACTGACCTTGGAGAAAGGAGCCAAATCGGTCCCAAACTCTGCCACCAGCCACCAAGGCTGTCCCTGTCCCACACCTGGACCCGAATCCTGACTGGAAGGGACTCGGGGTTTCATACAAGGCCCCCGAAGCAGCCATGCACCCCGCTTCCTGCACCCCCTTCCCTGAAAGAGGCAAGCTGGGTTCACGTGAAGTTTTTCCTTTGGGGGCAACCTCTCCTCTGTGTCCCCTGCCTGGGCTCTTCCCGCATGACCCAGCCCACTCTCCTGCCTGGGGGCAGGCTGGCCGCCTGGCATTCTGTATGCAATGGAGAGGCCTGAGCTGCTTGGGGGCCTTTTGCAGGGTGAGGTGGCTTCGTGCGCTGGAGAGACCCTGAGCCTCTGGACTGTCAACGGGCAGCCCCTGGCCAAAGGAAGGGCCCCCTTAAGGCCCGGAGGGAGCCTCTCCTGCTGCTGCTTCTTCGAGGTGAAGGACTGGGACGCACAGGGTCTCCTTGTCACGGGGGACACAGGTGGCTGCGTGCAGGTAAGACCCTCCAAGGGGCGAGAGAAAGGCCCCCCTCCAGGAACGCCCAGTTCTGTCCCAGGAGTGGAGATGGTCCGCCTGTGTGGGAGGGAAGCACAGCAGGGCCAGCTCCTCAGAAGGCCTGGACAAGGGCACCTCCAGGGCAGACCTTCTTCCCTGTCGCTCTCCTCTTCTTTAGGTGGGGAGGGGCTGCTGGGAGTTCTGAAGCCAAAGATGACCTGGAGAAGCTGCTGTCTCTGTGGGGAAATAGTTGGGGGAGACTGGATGGAACGTTCTTCCTCCTCCTCCTCCCCAGTGGGGGAAGGAGGTGGGGAAAGTGGGGGGCTTGCTTTCAGCCCACCAAGGCCATGTTGGGAGGGGGGCCACCTCCCCAGTTCCAGTCGGTCGGGTGGGGCTCCTCCTCCAAGTGCCAGGTGGGGAGCCCTGGTGGTCTGACCAACGACTCTCCCGAAAGAGCCCACCCACCGTTTTGAGTAGAACTGCTCAGGAGGATAGAGTTTTGCCCTTGAAATTCCACACAATGGCATGTTCTCAGGCTGCGTTGTGTTTCCTTCTGCTAAGTCCCTGAATTGTTTTAAAATCGGGAAGGTATTTTAAGTGTTTCTGATTTATTAGGAAGGCGTTTTTGAAGAACTCAGGCAAGGCTGCCCTGGCAGCATCCCTGCCCTGATCAGGCAAAGGTAGAGGCCCATCTGCCAGACCCCCCACCCCACCCAGCTGAAATCCGGGGGGGGGGGCTTTCTTTTGCTGAACTCTTATTTTAAAGGACAGGCATGAAGACCGCAATGGGGGTCTCCCTCCGAGGGCTACATGTGTTTGGAATCCAAGCCCCATTCCAACCCTCATGGGGGGTGGAATCAGGTTTCCTTCAGGGCCCTTCTCTGTCCTCCATCTTCAGAGCACAGGTAATCTTTGACTTATGGCCATAATTGCGACCAGAGTTCCTCTTGCTAAACAAGGTGGCTGTTAAGTGATCCATGCCTCATTTTACGACTTTTTTGTGATTCTCTGCAGTTGTAAAATGAATCACTCAGTCATTAAGCAAGTCCGTCTTCCCCTGTTGGCTTGGCTTGCTGGAAGCCGGCCAGGAAGGTCACAAAAAGCGACGGGGGGGGGGGGGCTGCAGCCGTCATAAATGCATGACAAGCATCTGAATTGCAATTACGTGACTGTGGCCATAAGTGTGAGGACTAATTGCAAATCACTTTTTTCAATGCTGTTCAAACGGTCATTAAACAAATGGCTCTAAGCCGGAGGATTCCCCCAAGTGCTTTTAGCTAACTTAACCCTTTTCTTCCCGCCTAGCAGTATTTCAAAGTGGCCTTCAGAAGCTCCCAGTCCTCCCGGCTGACACAATTCACAAACTGAGAATTAACATATATTAAGGTTTATGGAATCCACTTCGTAGGATCCCCCCCTTTTCTCCCCCCCCCCGGATTGGCACTTGTGACCGGTTTTCCTGGACGTTACAGGTCTGGAAGCTCGAAGCCGCTTCCCCAGAGAGGTCGGGAGAGGAGCCGGTGGGCGAAGAGGCCGGCAAGCGCCGAGCCCAGCAGGGTAAGGGCACAAACCAGGCGTGGGAAGCTTAGCAGGAGAGGAGAGGGTTGCCGGCCTGCAAGCGGCCAGCAGGGGGCTCCCTCGGCCCAGGTTTCGCCCACTCCGCGCCAAGAGAAAGGCAGAAGGGGGGGGCGGGGGGCTTGCCTGGGCCGAAGGCAGCGGCCTCAAGCAAGGCCCCGCAGACGCAACTGGGACTGCTGGGTCTGGGCGGTCCCATGTTTAACACGCATGCGCACGCCTGTTTGGGAGCTGATCGCATCCGTTCCAGCAAGCATTTCCTCCCACCTCCGCAAGGCAAATGTGCACACCACAACACGTGAATGAACGAACATATGTGGTCAGCTGGAGATTCATTGGGAAAAATCTCTCTGTGGTTGCCAAGAGTTGCCGTCGACACGTAACCATCAATGGCGGCGGGTTCATGAACCGTCCTTCCTCTTCATGTTTGCGGCACAAGTTCAGCCCCGTTCAGAAGAGGCTCATTTCCTCAGCTGCGTAGCATCTACAGAAGGTTTAGGGTCGGCTCAGACGGGGAGCTGCGGTCAGACGGGCCTCTGCCTTGTCTCACTGCGGAGGCCACCCGTTCTTAACGGGCCTCCAATCCAAAGATGGAGCCGATACATCTTTGAATAGCAAGCAGGCCTCATCCCAGCAGCCTCCCTTCCCTCCAAGCGAGGTGGCCTTGCGGGATTTGCAGCAGCCGCAGATCCATCCCTCTGTTTTGCAACACTGGAAAGAGGATAATCCTAAACAGGAGCACTAAATATAAAGCTGAAGTAACCATGATTGAATTACATTATTTGCACAGTATTCTTGGCATTTAATCACTGATTGTTCAAGGAGCAGATTTAGGTAGGTTGACAATAACCAGGACTTTAGGCAATGTGTTTTAACCGGGCAATTATGGGCTGCATTATAATCTGACAGCCAGGGATTCTGGGACAGCTTCTGAAGCCCTGGAACAGTCAAGGCTGACAAAGAATTCTGCTGAACCAGGCACGCAATTTAGAAAGCAATAATACACAAATCCAATTTGGCCACAATTGATACAGCCCCCGTCAGCACCTGTACCACGGGCTGAATATTCAACCGGGATCGGCCGGCCCTTCTGGCAGCCACGCAGGCGGGGATGAAGCACGTTGCTTCTCCGGTTAACGGGTTATAAATCACAGTATCTTCTCATCTCCCCCCTCCCATTTTACGTTCCCTTTCCATCCTCCCGGCAGGCGGCCGAGCGGAGAAAGCGGCCTTTGTCCTGCACCGAGAGCTGCTGCTTCCCACGAGCCCCGCGGAGGGAGCCCAGCGACCCGCCTCGCCCGTCACAGCCCTGGCGGCGTCCAGGTAAGCCTTCCCACTGCAGTACCCGATCAGCTCGCTAGAGGGCAGGCGAGCTGCACTCTCAGCGGCTCCGGCGGGGAAGCCGCTGGTGTTTCTCCCCAGCCGGCCGCAAGTGGGAAGGGAGGGCTGCCCAGTAGGGCCTAGCCAGCCCCCCCTCCCCCGCAGAGCCTTTCCACCGAGTGTTTCCCCTTTATGGAAACAGCCCACAGCAGCCATTCAACGGCCCAGCCGTCTCCCGCAGTTTGGGTAAGAATAGGGAAGGAGCCGAGGGGGTCCACCCACGGCCTCCCTTGACCTCTTGCAGCAAGCAAGAAGATGCCCCTCTGATGGGTGAGAGAACCCCACCCCCCCGACCGGGAGGCCTTGAAGCGTTGCTGCCTTTTTAGCTGAAAAGCAAAATGATGGTTTTAGAGCAGGAGGACTAGAACGCTTGAACTTCCCAATGGAGTCAATCGGCCGGCAAGCCCAGCTCCCACCTCTTCTTGACCCGCTTAATCGATGCATCCGGCCACCCGTCTCGCAGAACGTGGCTCTGAGCGGAGGCCTTGGCCGGGCACTCCAGGGGGAAGGAGCCTCTTCCGCGTGGCCTTCTCGAAAGCAGGGCAGCCCCTGAGGGGAGCCAAGGCAGAGGGGAGAGACCGGCTCCTTCCAACTGCCCAGCAGCCTTAGGATTCGCTGGCTGGGATCCCCAGGGACTTTCTGGAGGGAACTGAGAAATCTGCTTCTACCTAGCAGGGATCTCTGCCATATTAGGGGAAATGACAGAGATAGTGTGGGGTTGTGATTTTTGAATTTTTATGTGTATGCTTAAGCCTAACAATTTGTCTCTGGTATTTATTTTCTGTTTATAATTTTTCATTATCTTTCCCCAGTCTCACCTGTAACCTGATTTAGACCTGATTTCAAATGCTAAACAGAACTGGCCTTATTTAGCCTTTTCAAAATCAATCAGCTATCTCCAAATTAAGGCATAAAGTGTTAGTTGACCTAAAGGGAACCCCTTTAGAATGCAACCACGTCCTACTGTACAGTTTCCATTCTAGGAGCCACAGCACCCAAATTATCTGAGCCTACTAGTTTCTTCTTAAATGCAAATATGCTATCAAAACAAAACAACTCCCAAAAGGTGAGCCTGGTAGCCTGGAAGTCCTTGATCATGGTCAGGGTGAAAACAGTTTTTCAAAGAAACACAAATGGCCTGTGATATGAGACCTCATGAAAACACCAGAATGCAAACACAGTACTCTCCTATAAAGTCGGGAGTCCCCCATTTCTATAGAAAGGTTAGCATCTCTGAGCTGCATCTCTGGTTAACCTCTTACCAAATAAGTATTTTCAAGATGGACTGGATTAGAATATATGACTAAGTATTGAAGAACAGAGGGGAAATACTACAATCTAAAGATTATTTCAGTTAGTTTTTCTTCCAAAGCTGCTCCAGAGGTTTTCAAATATGGATCTGACTTTAAAATGTCATGGATTGCATCGTCTTCCCACTGTAGTAATTATTTTGGACAGAAGCGTCCCAGGTGATTGCAGTGCTCTCAGCCATATTACTCCTAAAACTCTTTTTTTCCTTCTGTCTCTACTTCCTCCCTAGGAATTATTCCAAGCTTCTGGCTGGCAATGAGGACGGGAAGATCATCTGTTGGTCAGTTGATGAGTAGAACGAAGAAATACGGTGTAAATGTAAATCCTAGCAAAAGCTCCTTAGCTGAGTCAAGGATGGGATGGATCTGACTCACCTTAGTTGAGAAATGATTACCTTGGGTAGGGCAGATGGGAGAAATGTTCAGGACAATTTGGCCCCAAAGCCTCTCCTCTGGGGCCTTGCCAGGCTGAGATAGCAAGTTCCCACTGGAGTTTTCAGAAGGGCCCAGGCCCAGGGGATCTGGGGGGCGATTTCTCCGGTTATGAACTGGCAACTGAGACAGCGGCGAAAATTCCCCGATCTTTGAAAGCCTCTTTCTGCCCTCCCCAGCACCAAGGAACAAATCAATCTATGAAAATGCTCAGCTCAACTAGTATTACTTAAATATTATTGAATAATGCTGGGACTTATTTATTATCAATATTTTTGCTTTCCTGAAACTTTAGCAATGGAGGATTAAGTTTCACAGGATTCATTCTTATATCTGAATTTCTGGCAGTTTCTTTTGTCCCTCCCTTAAAAAAAAAAGGCCACACAACCACAGATGTTGACTGAGACCCTGCTGAGTTTGTGTGGAGGAATTAAAGTTTTCCACTCTGCCTTTTTTCTTCTCTGACTAATAACAACCAGAGCGGCTGCTCTGCTTGCCCAGGAACCGGTCTGAGTTGACTCTGGTCTCCTGGACCAGAAACCAAACTGAATTGCACCAGAATGGTTCTTGGGAACGATGAGAGAGACGAGAAAGCCACCCTTGGGGTTCTGGGGTTGCCCCTATTATGGTCTTGACCTTTCCATTTCTCTGCCCAGCCAAGCCCACTTCAGCTCCCAGGGGTAGCTGCACCTGCGTTTAGCACTTGATGCGGTGCTTTTCCCTGGGAGATTCTTGGTAGAGGCTGCGCGGTTGCTATTTTGGCTACGGAAAATCAACTGAGCTCACCAGGTCTAATCAGAGCAGCCTGTAGATGACCGGATGGCCTTGTCAGCCAAAAGAAGGTTGAGCGACAACTGTTCATTCCGATAGTCCACAGAAGGGAAAGCCAACGGGGGCTCCTTCTGCCACCCAGGCACTCCAGAGGCCTAGAGAAGAAGCCGGGCTGCGACCTCACCTCAAGGGGCCACCCGATATGCATCGTGTTGGGGGGGGGTTGTTTGTTTTTAATCTCGCCCCTGGTGCGGATTTGGGCTGTGGCCATGAGGCATCTCTCTGCAGGTTGTGCCTGCCTCTCCTCCCCCCCTTTGTCCTGGGTCCCCGGCTGCATTCTCGCATTAGTTCACTGGGCCTCCTTGCTGGATCTCCCTGGAGCCCTGCTGAGACAGTGGTGTCCCTGGGAGCCCCTTCAACTCCGTCTCCCCATGGAGGACTGGGAGGCCAAGCGTGGCAGCTGCCAGCTGGTCCCTGCTTTCCTGGCTGTTCTTCTGAAGCGGGACAAGGGCTGAGCAACCAGCCAGCCGCTGACCTGCATCCTTCCACAGCTGCCTGGGGTTACTTAGCCTCTCCTCCCTCCGCCTGGAAATCCCGGTTGGGTGGTGGTCTTGGCCTGTGAGTGGAATACAGAGTGGCTCCTTTGCCTCTCTCTCCCAGCGTTTCTGTGTGTCACGGCCTGAGCTGTGATCAGTGGGAGTCGGGCTGGGGGCAATCTACTGGAGCCTGCCTAATTGTCCCAAACACAACGGTTCACTAGAGTGGAAAATAGTTTCCATCTATCAAAGTGAAGATGATAATGACCTTTTAAATAACAGAAGCAATTTTATCTCAATACCGCAATTACTGTGAACTCTCAAAATGCCAAAGTGCTGGGCACTTTCAAAATAACTTAATTTAGACATTTATAGCTCTTAGACACTGCTAGTTTCTTATCTAACCTAATTATGGGTTGTTCAGGAAATGGCAGAGCATGCCAATTAATGTTATTTTTTATAGAGAGAAATAGGAAGGCCTTTGGCTCCCTCCTCCTGCAAGCAGGAGCTGTCCTCCTTGGCCGGTCTTTCTCCAGCCCCGCCACTGAGGGGGCAGCCGAGCTGGGTAGTTTGAAGACAGGCACAGATCCCCCCAAAACAGGCTTTGGTGACTGCGAGAAGACAGCCCGCCCCCTGTCCGTGTGTCCTTGTGGCAGCCGGATCCTCTGCTGGATGGAGGAGGAGGAGGAGCACCAGGTGCAGAAGCCTAGCGTGGCCACCTCCTGCAGGCGAACTGGGCTTTCCAAAGGAGGGTGGGGTGGGGAGGGGCCACGGCTAGGACAGCCAGGAGTCACTTCCCACATTGCACCTGGAAGGTAAATGTTATTAGTAGATGCCCTGCCCAGCAGCCCTGAGAAACACCCCTCTGGCTCTGGGGGCAGGAGGGCTGCCCGCTTCTGCCGGTGGGGAAACCAGGGCTCTGCTCTTTGCACCGAAAAGGCACCAACTGCAGCTGGTGGTTGATGATGCCTCCGGGTCAAAGAGATTCCTCCTGCTGGCCAGGAGTGTAAAGGCCGGGAGCTCCCGGGGCCTTACAGCAGCTGAAGAATGCAGGCCTCACCCCCCCCCTCCCAAATTAGGAGACTGGGTGAGGGCCAGACTGGGTTCAGCCCTCCTCTCCATTTCCAGGCCTAATATTGCAGGGGGGTCCTGGTTGGTTGGTCAGCAGCACCTCAGCCCTAATTGTCCTGCCATTGGACGTGAAGGGAGAACCAGAAGAGAAAACTGAGTTGGTGTCTGGGGAGGCCACATTGCCATCTCCACCACCCTTTTAACCCCCTTCCTGCTTTCCTTGCCTCCCCAACAGCTGGGTCCTTTTGAATTCCAGGTGTGGATGGGAGCAAACAAGAGCCTGTGCTGTGTGAGGCCCGTGCCTTGACTAACCACCTTCTTGCTTGAGCTGACATGCTGAGTTGATGTCAGACTTCCAGTTCTGGGGAATCTTTTCCTCTGAATTCATGGCATCCGAAGCTATGAGCTCAGCTCTTCCCACCTCAGATTCGCACGTCGTGCAATGCTCCTATTGATTGTTTTATTTTGCAAATCATGCTGTCTGAATGGGGGCATGTCGTCTCCCTTGTTTACCATGGGCACTTTATTTATGGACTGCGTTCAGAAGCCTTTCTGGGCCTGCTGAACTCCTTGCAAGTGGCTGGCCCTCCCCTCAGGGAGCCCCCCCCCCCAGGAGGCCAGGTAGAACGGATTCTTCCTTCTTAGCAAACTGCAAGAAACATTTCTTTGGCTAGGACTCCTGTGGCCACTTACCTGATTTAAGAAGCCATTACCATCCTGCCAACGTTAACAACTGGTGATTGGTGTCCACTATTTTACATTTAGACAAGCTGGGGAAGATGGTGGTGCAGCAACAGAACTAACATGGATAAAATAGATTATGTCAAATCTTTCTACCAATTTTTACACCCGCATTTTGCACAGACACAGCTTTGGCCCTAAGATGAATGGCCTTTCCCTGGAAGGAGATAGGAAACGTGGCCCTGTTGAGATTTCTAGCGTTTGGATTGGCCTTCTTCCTGTCTTGCTGGAGAAGGGGAAAGGGTCAGAGGTGCAACTTCATAGCTTAACCTCTCCGGGATGGGGCTTCCCTTAGCAGAGGTGCAGCCATTTGTCTCCCTCTTGTTTAACACCTGTGGGACTTTTCTGGGGAGGCCACTTCACCTACCCAGAGCTGGTGGCCTCCATCCAGAGATGACCCCGGACGTCCTTCCTGGGAGCTCAGAATTCGATGTCCTCAAAAGCCAGAAGGCATCTTGAAGTGGTCCATGGGCTGCCTGTACAAGAATGATCAGGTATGGTATTACGAGACACCAACCCAACTATCTCTGTCTGTGAAGGTACCACAGACCCTTCAGAATGTGATTTTACTGGCAAAACATTACCTACAATGATCATATTTTGAGATAGGGGCTAAACAGACTTCCCAGAGAGTTGCCTTGGTATCTACAGCCAGCTGGGGCCTTGGTTTGATCTGATCAGTCAGTGCCTAAATGCTGAAAATTTCTCTGCCTCCCCACCTTCTCTTCTCCCTCAGGCTGGCCTTTATATGTGGTAAAAATACCCAGCCTTTTTTGCATTATTTTTATAGCTGATTTTATCCATAATAAATGATTAGGATCAACAATCTGAGAGGACAGGTCCAATTTATTGTTAGGTTTCTTGCAGAATCCTATCCTTGCTCATGGTATTCACTATTATACTACAAATAGTATCATTATGCCCATCTTGAATGGGTATAATTCACTCCTTAGATATATGGGGAAACAATCAACATTGACAAGGAAAATAAACTCCACATTTTAACTGGGTGAATTCTGAATCTTGTTTCATAAGATACTAGCTTGCTGTAAGTTAATAGAGGCAACCCTAAGGAGACTATTATTAGTTATCTAATAAATGAATAAATACACTTACATCGACCTCAAAATGGCTCCCACGCCTAATGAACCTATTAGACAGTTGCACAACAGCGTAGTTTTTATGGCAGGGATACCTCCTGTCTCCCACTGCACGCGCACACACTTGTAAGTGGACATACTGATGTGATTGAGGATGTTTGCAGATGGCGGTAAAATTTAATGTGGAAGAACAGGACGCATTTAGCGGTAAAAGGTGTCCAAGGCTGAACTCGCTCAATGGCGGGACACACAAGACTAACCATAAGGGCTGGAGTGGGAGCGCCTGTCCGCCCTTTTCCAAGGGCAGCGCAAGGATGGGCAGAAGCAGCACAACGCAGCAGTCCCGCCGATGGCTGAGCTCTCCTAGAGGAGCCTTCCCCCCCCCCCCCGCATCTAGTCTGTCTAAGGCTGTTTAAACACGCGGCTGTCCAGGGGGGTTTCTGGGGGCCAGAAAGAGTGGAGGGTCCCTGTGGGCGGAGCCAGGAGACCTGGTCCCACTTCCACACGGGGCCAGCCATCGCACAACTTGGCCGGAGGAGGGAGAGGGGTCGCCTGCCCGGCCTGGGCTTCAGTGGAGCCTGGGAGCAAGGCAGGGGGGGGCTCTGCCTTCTTCTTCTCACCTGACCCCTGACTTGAGCCTTCTCCCCTCCTCAGCCAAGGGGCCTCCCCTGCCCCGCGCTCGACCCCACCCCCATGGGGCGTGCTGACATCAGACACGAGATTGGTTGAGTCCTGTTTCTGTTCCCTCCCACTTCAGCGTGTGATTGCCTGATGGGAAAAACACCCACCAAAGGTGGTTTAATTCTGCTGATGGCAAAACAGCCGCTCTGTCTGCGTCTTTTTGCCTGT
>JANHFN010005430.1:0-16379 GCA_032468175.1 Toxicocalamus goodenoughensis
GTGGGTGGGCCCAACAGCAGAGTAGCGGAGAGAACTGGTTCGGTCTCTGAAATGGATATTTGTGTCTATTTGTGTGGGATGGAGGGAGATCCAGTTATACTGTAGATTTACCCTAAATCTGAACTCTGTCTATTGTTTGATGGGAAGAACAGATGCCAGATGCTGTACTGATTTTGCAAAGGGGAAAAACATTATGAGAGGTGGTAATATTGGTTGCCAAAACCTCTTGAACTCTTGAAATCAAACAATGCTATGAAATGAATTGGCGTTTAGCATATTCTGCTGTCAAAATGTTACTCATTCTGTTTCCTCTTTCCTCCCTTCCACCCACCCACCTTGGTTATGTATTGTGGATGAATTTCAACAGGAAGGGTGTCTAACATTTTCTCAGTTACCTTTCTCTATAAATGAAACTATTGGAAGAAAAGTGGCTTTTCAAACTCTTCTGGATTATTGCATGGATTATCTTAATTTCCCATTAGAATGAGCCGGAGGGTGGGTGGGTTTAAAAACATCCAAACCCACCCATTGTTAACTCTGAAGTGAACTTGGCTGAAGCCATCTTCTGCTGCCTCATAGTTGCCATGAATTCGTAGTGGGGAAGGGGAGCATAATAGCCTAGCTAATGGTCAAAACAAAAAGCTTTCTCATGGGAACCAAGGTCAAATATACAGGTGGCAGTTGCAGGAGGAGTAAAGTTAAGCAAGGAGCCCACCAAATGTCCTGAGTGGGGAATGCGAACTCTGACAGTATGAGAGGACATCACATGCTAGTTTTATTATGTCATTGCTGAGGGAAAACTTTTCAGAGTTGATTTTCACTGGCTGTGCCGATTTGATGTATCCAATAAACATGTTCTTTGAGAAATCTACCTGCCTCGGAGTTCTGCTTTTGATGGGTGCTATCATGCCCCTGTTGGAATCTGATTCCGAGGGGGAGGTTGAGCAGCTGACTGGGAGTGTGGCTCCGGTGGCTGTGGAAGAAACTGGGGGAGGGCACAGTCCGGCTGGGCATTCAGAGGAAGACCCAGGGCCACCGGCCCCTCTTCATCCTAGGGCACGCAGGGAGGAATGGAGAAGGGAGCAACATGAGTTATGGGAGTTATGGGAGAGAAAAGGGCCCTGATTCCCTTCATTAGTTGCAGCTGGGAAAACAGGATTTAAAAAGGGTGTTTGCGCACGGCACCTTGCTGGAACCAAAGTGTGAATTATATTGGTTTGTCAAGTCTTATCTGGGTTCTGGCGTCCTCCCAACTGTGTGTGTTTCATTATCTTTTGGAAGTCTGCAATTCCTTAACCTGCCCTGTCTTGTTAATTGCTACAGCGTGGTTTGTGTTGGTTTTTATTTATAATTTATATGTACTTTGGGTTCGGACTGAATTTCTTCCCTTTAAAAACTGTCCTTGGGAGCGTTTTTTTCTCCAGCCGATGATAACTGAACATTGGGGGCCACGTTGGAGGAATTAAAGGGACTTGACATACTTTTGTGACTTGTTGCTGTTGTGCCACACCCCTTTGGGTCATCACATGATGACCGTTATTCAGACGTGATGTTGAACAACTTTCAGGGGACAGAACTCAGAACTATTTATCAATTGGACAGTTCACATAGGAGTTATGGGGGCAGAGAAAGCTATCTTCTGTGTGTGTGGGGGGGGAAGGAAATGCTGATGTTTATTTCAGTATTGAACGAACTTCATTCCCACTACAGCGGGTCCTTGACTTACAACAGCTTGTTTTAGTGTCCATTCAAAGTTACATCACTGAAAAATGTGACTTACGACCGTTTTCCAGTTATGACATCTGCAGTATCCCCATGGTCACGTGATCAAAATTCAGAGGTCTGGCAACTGGCTCCTATTTATGATGGTTGCAGTGTCCCAAGGTCACAAGGGGATCTCTTTTGGCGACCTTCTCATAAGCAAAGACAAGAGGGAAGCCAGATTTGTTTGACAACCAGGTTACTAACTTATCAACGGCAGTGATTCATTTAACGAATGTGGCAAGAAAAGTCGTAAGGCAGGGCAAAGCTCTCTCTCTTAACGACAGAAAATTCAGACTCATTTGCGATTGTTAATTTTCTCTGAATAGATGACATTAAATTGCTTGCATTTTTGATTTGCTACCACTGGGTGGGAATAAAACTCAATTTTTTAAAAAATAGATTTGGCTGTTTCATTCCCTGGACATTTCAGCTTGCGGATACTCGGCATGTGTTAGGTAGGGTAGAAATGATCCCCACCATCATCATATCATGCACTGACGTGCAGATATTCCTGATGACGCAGCTTCTGTGCTGTGATGACAAGACAGTTTCTGCAGAAAAGGTGCAGGATTCTGTCTCCTGTTCTTTGGGTCTGACTCCTTCCACCTCCACCGATCCATCCCTCTCGCTCAGACTAATCTGCATAGCATTGCAGTCTGAAGTCGAAGCAAGGATTCAGCTGCTATTACATGCTTCTACTCCATAAAAGCCTGAACATTTGAGGCTTTCTATAGAAAGTCAAACAGATGAAGAAAGTTGTCCAGGACTACCCACATTTCCCTAAAAATAAGACCGGGTCTTATATAATTTCTGCTCCAAAAGACACATTAGGGCTTATTTTCCAGTTAAGGTCTTATTTTCAGGGAAATATGGCTCCAGACATTTGGCTCCAAATGTCTGGCTGACAATCTTAACTAGGGCTGATTTTGGGGGTAGGATTTATATTACGAGCATCTTGAAAAATGCTTAGGGCTTATTTTCCAGTTGGGTCTTATTTTGGGGGAAATATGGTTCTAAATGCATCCATCTAGCTGCCAATCTTAACTGGGGCTTATTTTCGGGGTAGGGCTTATTTATTATGAGCATCCTGAAAAATCATGCCAGGGCTTATTTTCCAGTTGGGTCTTATTTTCAAAGAAATATAGGTTTCAAAAAAAAATATTATGTTGTATTTGGTGTTTGATCCTGCCTTCAGGAATATGGACTACAGAATTGGCTTTGAGGGATTTCTCTTGGTTAGCAAGTGAAATTTTGGGCTCCTTTGTATGTGGTTGCAAGTGGAGGACTAGCCCTTGACTTACAACTAGCTCTTTAGCAACGGTTCAGCACTGGAAAAAAGTGGACTTGACAGGTTCTCGCTCTTGCGTCATAAAATCAGATGTGACTTTTTACTTAGCAGCACCAATGGTTGCCTTTGTGTTGTAAGTTGAGGACTTGCTTGTATTTTGCAAATTGCTTCAACCAAGCTGCTTTTTCCTCCCCTCCCACCTGTCCCCCCCTCCCCCAAAAAGGGTTTCTTTTGCTGGTCCTTGTTATTCTTGCCTCCAAGGATAAAAACACACACGCACACATGTAAAGTCCTTTGCATGTTACCAGACGTATTTTATGTTTCACAACAGTGATACATACAGACATAACAGGGGCCAAACTTGATCCAGCCACAGAGGGGGGGGGGAATTAACCATACACAAAGATAGAGGAAAATAATATATTTATATGTATATATAAAAATTATATATGAACAGATCCCAAAGCTTTTGAAGACGCTGGAGCTTCCTACACGGTTATCTCCTTTGAAACAGCCTTCCCAAAATTCCTTGTCATGCCAGCCAGATTTTCAAAGACAGGTGTGCTGTTTTATTCAACTTGGGCAAGTTTAAGATGTGTGGACTTCAACTCCCAGAATTCTGGGAGTTGAAGTCCAAACACCTTAAAACTCACCGTGGTTGAGAAACATCCAGTTAAGAAGCTCTCTGCCAGCTGGAGGTTGGTTTAAGATGTATAGGTGGATGATTTTCTGGGGAAATTGATCTCTCTCATACCTCCTGTGGAGAAATTCCTGAATTGTCTCCCTGGATTGACTGCTCGAGTGGATTCCTTGCCATCAGAACTTGGAAAACTGACATAACAAAAATTGAACCTCCTTCCCAGTTAAGACGTGTCTGAAAGACTAACCCCAAATGTCGGAATCCAAAGTGAATACTTCTCCTTATTTACACTACTAGCCTGATCTTAAAATCAAGGTCGCCTGTTGACAATTTGCGTGTCTTTATGTTTCCCAGTTGCCAGTGTGGTCTTCTCCCTCCCAACTTCTAAACTTGTGTGTTTTTACTCCTTCTGTGCCTTCTGAGGGTATGGGACTTCAGCCCCCATGATCTAGGCCGGGCTGAATAAGGATGATAAAATCTGAAATTCAACACATCAGGTTTTTGTGGGGTTCTGAGAGCATTCTGAGCTTGGTGGCTTCCTTGAAGACGTTTCATAACCAAACTAGGTCATCAGTGCTAGAAGGAGTATGGTTGGTTCTCTATAGAGCAAACTCATTGTAAGACAGAGCAAACCCCACTTCCTTCTGTCTAGCATTGATGTTGTTCCCTAGTTGGCTCATAAAACATCTGCAAGAAAACCACCAACTCAGAAAGTACCAAGGATCTCAGAGTTCAACCCCGAGCTACAAATATTCTCTCTTCTATCAGTACAGCGGATTTTGAAAAAGCAGGCTTTATATTATTAATCATTGGCCTCTAATCTCTAACCAGTTTGCGTGACTACACATTTTCCACAGAACTGCCACCAACATGTTCAAAAGTCAAATGTTCCTGAGATGGCATAGCAGGGATGCCTAAGTCTATATTGATTAAACCTGAAATCTAGGATTGTTAGGTTTGTATAATCAGACATGACCAAGCAAAACAAGCCATGATCTGGTTTATGTGACAGGTGAGATTATGTTTGGAGTCCTACCACAGCTAAATTGCCAATAACCCCAGTGTAGTTTTGCCTGGTGTCTCGTGATAAATAAACCTGGCATAAAAACAAATTACTGGCACCCACCATCCCCAGTTGGCACTTGAGGAAAGCAAAGACCCAAAGGCTGGTAGGACAAGGAGACAGTATTATCAAGTCTTGGCTCTGGAGGCTTCAAGGATGCTGGGCCCAACTCTGGAGCACGCATCCAGATTGCACAGAGCACCTGGCCAGATAGTTGGACTTCATTAGCATCGAGATATAAAAACAAGGCTCTTCTGGGCCAGAGATCTCGAAATTGGGCACCAGAGAATGTTGAGCAAGGCGGGTGGGTGGGAGACCTGTCCACCAGGGAGGACTCCTCCAGAAGGCAGCTTCCAGACCGTAATCTTATCACTGCTGGCTGGCACAACAACAATATGGGCGAAAGGCGGTGTGTGTGCGTAAAAGGGGTTGGCCAGAAGAGCAAGAGGTTGTGTCTCTGGATCGTAGCGGGGTAGAGCAGGTGATCTTCCAGAGACCATTGAAGAGTCACTCTTCTCACTCGAGGAAGAGACGATGGGAGAATCAGGGCACCAATGTCAGTAGGCTGCCAGTCGGTCATCCTCCTATACCCCAATCTCATCAGCTTGGAATACTCCCCCGACTTTGGAATATTTGCTGCTAACATTCCCAGCCAGCATGGCTAGAGCAGATCATGGGTGCAACTTGGTGTCCCAAGTCCAAAGGTTAGGCCAAAAGTCCTTTTTTCCCCCCCCAAAAAAAGCAACTGGACTTATTTTTCCCCGTTGAAAACATTTTGCCTCTCATCTAAGAAGCTTCATTAGTTCTGAAGAAGCTTCTTGGATGAGAAGCGAAATGTTTTCAAAGAAAAACAAGGATGTTCAGTTGCCTTTTTGGAAAGAAAAACAACCACCACCCACCTTTGGGGCAAGCATGACCTGGAAGATTGAAAATCTCCATAAATGTTCTGCTTTGGGTTAGGTGGCACCCAACACCAAAAGGAAGGAACCACTCGCTTCCCACAACCCATCGTCCACCCACCACCGCTGCAGAGCGGAGGGAGGGCACCACGCGGCTTGCAACTGAGCAACCTCAACCGAAGACTGGTGTTGTTTGGGCGCCCTGAGCTGCCACCATGTCCATCTCTTCTGAAGGTCTCTGGAAGAACATCCATTCCTTTACCTGGTCAAGGAACAGCTGAGAGGCTCTTTTGGTGGCCCTTCTGCTTTTCAAACAGACCGAGTAAGGGCTGAGAGGAGCAAGGGGACTTAGCACCACTGCCTCTGGGCCATCTGGCAGGGCAGAGGGGGCGTGAGAGAGCAGAGCACCATGGGCACTTGGGCCATGCTGCCAGCCAGAGGTCAGATCTCTGTCGGGGTTGGGAGGGTGTTTGCACCCGGTTGTTGTTGGCTGACAGCCGTTCCAAGCGACGAGAGCACCATGGCCACACCGTGGTCTAAATTCAAGGAGGAACAGAGCACCGTTGCTCGGGGGGAGAGCTTAGCACCAAACGTCGCTGTTACACGACGTGTCCCCAGAAGTACAAACGGCCAACGCAGGCAAGAAACGTTCCCCTTGCAGGCCAAGAGAGGAGGGGTTGTGGACACGGGCGCTGGCCCAGGCGACCCAGAGACACCGGCCTCTTGCTCCTCTTTTCCCAAGAGGAGTTGGTCTGCTGGACATTCAGAGAAGCGTGCAGGCAGCACCAGCATCCAGCTTTGGGGCAGACGATTGGGTTAAAAAGCTACAATTCCTATGATAACAGCAAAACGTCAACAATAATTGGGGAGAACCATCATTTCTTTTTCCCACCAGTATCCCCAAGAAAAGAAGAAGATGGGCTCGAAAGGTTACACGATACAAAGAAAGCAAAATGGAACGGCGGACGGTCAGTGGAGGCAAAGATGCCCCTTTGCTCTGTGGCTGGGGATTTAAAATTAGAATCCTAACAAACTCAACAAAAACGAGAAGAAGAGAGAGAAAGAGAGACATCTTATCCTGCATTCTTCACCTGGCTTTGAAATTCTATTGTTCTGTGCGTGTCTGTCAAGTGCGGCTTTTGAAAAAAAAAAATACAGCTGCCTGAGCCAGTTGCGGCCCATCGATTTGTGAGATTGCGCGTGCTTGGTGTACTGCATTGGTGTGTGCGCTTGTATTTTGGGTGTACACGTAGGTGTGCGTGAGAGCTTGGCTCGCGACGAAAAGGGAAACAGTCCAGGTTGGTAGGTCCAAGCGGAGCGTGTTGTCCTCACGGCTCCCTTCGGCGACCTTGTCGCACTCCGAACCACGAAACTTGCAACATTAACGACAACGTCGGGAAGGGATGGTCCCGTGCTCCATGGCACCAAGAAGGAACCTACCTTGTGCAAGACGGTCTGGGAATTAGCCACGTTCTCCCATTCCGCTATGTGCCACTGACCACGGCCACCTTTCCCTCCTCAACCGGGAAAACGATTGGGAAGGGGCCGGATTCGTGGCTGGGCTATGTTTTGCGGTTGCAGCTGGTGAAGTTGTTGATGTGAAGGCACGGGTGAACCATGACCGAGGCAAAGGTGGTGTCCAGGGCAGAACCGGCCCCTCTTTAAGACTGCGGTTTTCTACGCGGCTGATTGGCAAAGAGAATGGGAGGGAGGGGAACCTCCGAAAGAGAGTTCGCCCGTCCCGTTGCCGCCTTGCACGAGAGGCCAGACCCCGAACTTTTTGCAAAACGGTCATTCCCCAGCTGGATGGGAGTGGGGGACCCCCATTGTGGAAAACAGAGGCGATCGTGCATTGACCGAGGGCCAGGACTTGCCTGTCCTGTGTGGGCCCGTTAAAACCTGTGGATGGGTGCTCCCCCCTACTGAGTGTCCCCACATGTGTGGGGAGGGCAGAGGAGAAGAAAGCACCAAGAGGGATGAGAGAACTTGGCTAAAAAGTCCTACAAATATGGAGCTTCCAGAATAGAGATTTTTCTGGAGCTGTTACCTAGCTGGGAAACTGGGCCACTTCTGCTACGGAAAAAGTGGCTGGTCCCTGGGTTCCCCGTCAAGCTAAATGACAACCTTTCTCGGACACAAGCACCAACGAGACGGACCCACACACACACATACACATACACACACCTAAGGGAGGCGTGAGAAAACACTGGTTTTAGCTTACGTTGTCTCCTGTCACTCCGTTTTCCTTTTTTTTTTTTAAATCCAAAGGATTTGCACAGCGGGAGGGAAAAGCAGTGAATTGTGCAGACTAAGCCTGGTTTGGGACCGGGTGCGAAATCCAACCTTTTAACATGCAAAAAAAAAAGCTGGTCAAAGTTTGCTGTTAAAAGTAGCAAGGCCGTGAGCTAAGCAACTGAGGGATTTATATCTATCTATTTAGATCTCTAGAAAAATGAAAAACCAAAACAAGCAAACTTGTTCTTTTTTTCTTTTTTTTTTCCTAAAGAGGGCATTTTGGGGACCTCCCTCCCAACCCATCGCTAAAGGCATTGATTGACAAAAACGTCCCTGCGTGTATTTGTAGGGAAGGGTTGCGGGGATTGTAAGGGCCGTGCGGAGAGGAGAATTACTGTCAGTGTCCGATGTGATATTCGGGCAAGTGTTTAAGCTTGATTTAGACTTCGGCCTCGCTGCATGCCAGGGAACGTGCCCTGCCTGTTGTTCGGAGATGGTTGCGTAGCCGTGGCTTTTATAATTCTGCGAATGTTGATGTGGTGGCTATGCGGCTAAGCCCATAACAACATCGGTGTCCAACAATCAGCATGAAACGAGTGCATCTCTGCGCAATGCAGAGTTGGGATTTGTGTGTCGTCGTTGGCCTTTCCGGTGTCTGATCCTGCCTTCAGGAATGTGGACTTCGGAATTGGCTTCTTGGGATTAGAAGGCAGATTATTTCCAGTGAGCAGAGAATCTTCTGATTAATTAATTGGTATGGGCAACTGGAGGCGAAGACATATAAGGAATGGTTGCTGCAATTGGGTTTGTCTAATCTAGTGAAAAGAAGGACCAGGGGTGACATGATAGCAGTATTCCAGTATTTGAGGGGCTGCCCCAAAGGGGGGGGGTTCAATCTATTCTCCAAAGGACCCAAAAGAAGCACTGGGTGGAAATGAATCCATCTAAGGAGAGAAGCAACCTAGAACTAAGGAGGAATTTCCTGATAGTGAGAACAATTAATCAGTGGAACAACTGGCCTCCAGAAGTTGTAAATTCTCCAACACTGGAAGAGATTGGACAACCATTTGTCTGAAATGATATTGGATTTCCTGCCTGAGGAGGGGGTTGGATTAGAAGGCCTCAAGCCGTCTGTGGCGTATAGATATGTGTCGATGCCTGCGGGCAGTTGGAAGTCTAAATCAAGCTTTACTCGCTGGGATAATGTTACAACGGGACTTAAACACTGGCCCCCATTCTCCTTCCTGGGCCACCGTGCAAGATTATTTAATTAAGTGCAACCCCTTTACATAAGTATTAAAGCTTGGGGGGGGGGGCTTCTCAATCCCGAAGACAGGGCAAAAGGAGAGGCGAATCAACGTTTTGATGATGTCTGCTGGTCCAGAAGACATGGAACTTGCAGAATGGAAAAGTGGCTTGTTTTTTTTTAAGCCCGTTGGGGAGTTACGTGAATGCAGAGAGTTTGGTGGCTTTCCAGTGGAGGGCTCCAATCGGTTTAACAACCGGTTCGGGCTTCGGAGAGTAAAACAGCTGAGGCGCGGCAATCCGTTGTGCCGCGCGAATCAGCCGAGCTAAAAAACAGGGTAATATAGGGCAGGGCAGGGCCAACTGCTCACCGGAACAACCGGTTCTTTAGAACCGGTCTGAACCGTTAGCAGCACACCACTGTCAGTTTCTAATCATGGAATTTGGGGGATATCATTGGAAAGCATTTTTTTTCCCTGCATCAGAGTTACTTTTCCATGCTGCCGGTCAGATTGCAATCGATTTGAGTTGAAAGTAAAGTAAATCCACTGAGCATCATGAGATTAGCTTCTAAGTAAAACATTCATAAAATCGGGCTTTAAAAAAGTTGGGTGTCATTCCTAAACAGCGGTTTTTCAAACTTTTGAGATGTGTGGACTTCAACTCCCAGAATTCCCCAGCCAGCTTTGCTGGCTGGGGAATCCTGGAAATTGGAGTCCACCTATCTTAAAGAAGCCAAGTTTGAAAAACCAGCTATACATCCTTACTTTGAACTGAGCTGCACTGATTTTAGCGCAACTTACTTCCAAGTAAGCGTGATGGGGATCGAGGTGTTAAAAACACAAGAGAGCACCTTTTTGGAAATTTCGATTCCCCTTTCGTTAAAAATAGAAAAAAATATATATATCTATAGTGATTGAAATATCGACAACAATGTCATTTCTAACAACGGATAACATTTCATAGCACCGGTTCAAACTCGCTTAACGGAAAGCGTTTTTCCCCCCGTTATCGAAGATGTTTGCAACAGGCCGTCCAACTCAAAGTTTAAAAACAGAGGACGGCCGTTCTCCTCTTCACTACAAAAAAACTTGTCGTGGAAATTGTCTTTTTTTTTTTTTTTTTAGGCCGTACTTTTAAAGGCTCCTGAAAATTTCTCTTCGGATTTCGGATTTGGCAATCCTTTTTTTAGAATTTGGGAGTTTGCAATTTTTTTCCCTCTATTTTTCTTGGAAAGTTTTGACGACTGGCAGGTTCAAAATGTTGCATGGGGCGTTGGGTGTTGTTTTTTAAAAATTATTTTTGGATGTTTCCCCACCCCCTCCCAGGCGTCAAAATTTTCAAGCTAGCCAGTCTTCCCCAATCCGGCTGTTTCCAGATGTGCTCTGGCTTGCCGTGACAGCTGGCCGAGTCACAGATCTGCTACCTGCCTTCAAAACACACCTGGGGACTGCTTGATAAGGGAAGCTGGCGTGCTTTTTTTTTTTTTAAAAAAAAGGTGTTTGGTTGGTTTTTTTGTTCGGACACTTTTATTTCCAGCTTGCCTTGTTTTTCTACCTGGCATCTGATTTTCTCTGCACCGAACGTATGCAGAACTGAGAACGTTTTGTAAACAGAAAAAGATCTTTAAGTAGGCCCAGATAGGGCCGAAGCACCAGCTGTTCTGGGGACTGATTATTCCATCAGTTGGCCATCTTTAAGGGGGAAAGATCACTCTAGAGTCCAGGACAGGTGTTTCCCACCTGGCCAAAATGTCCTCTCAGGAGCAGACACTCTGAGGACCTCTCTGCTTTTCCTTTTCAAAAGGTGAGACCTTGCTTTGAGGTCGATGGGAGGCACCGTACGTATGTTGGGGAAGTTGTGGCGAGGCATTTTCCCTCCGAGAGGCTAACGCAGATGGATGTTCACCCTGTTCTCGGAGCAGGTTCTCCCCACTTTTCACCTCCCTCGAAGGGGTAAACCCCTTTGTCCCAGGAATGGCTGATCTTACAACCTGGGCGCATGCTGAAAGGATCTGTCCTAGTGAGCAGAGGACAGAGGAGAAGGTACAGCCCCAGGAGCTCTGGGTCTCCCAAGTGGTAGCTGCACCGCTCTTTCTCATCCGGGGGGGGGATCCCTCTGTGGTGCTTTCTCCTCCCTCCGGGAATCGATCCCACTCCTGGCCCCCTTCCTCTTGGGTTCAAGAACATTCAGGCGGATAAGCACCAAAAGGGGTGGCAGAGGCCTTCCTCCCCAACCGTCTCCAGAGGGGAGAGGCTGCCTGGGGAAGGGGACGGGACTGAGGTAGGAAGAGTCCTAAGAACGCCAGTGGAGGGTGGACGGGCGGGGAAGGGGCCGGGAGGAACCCCTCCCTGAGGGCATTTGGTTGGATTTGGTTCCGGGTGTCCCATCTGCAGAGCAGGAGTGTGGGATGAAGGTGCGGTGGGGGGGGCGGTCAAGGGCGCCACTTCAGGTGGCCTGGTCCAGCTCCACTAGGAGTTCCTCCCCCAGCTGGAAGTGCTCTCCACCACGCCCGGAGACCTCCTCCTCGCCATCGTACAGGGCCAGCTGGGAGAGCGCTGGTCCGTCCACCACGAAGGGCAGCATGTCTCCTAAAAGGCCTGAGGGCAGAGAGCCAGGAGGGCGAGAGAGAGGGGGGGGGGTCATCAGGAGCTGGGACCTTCTTTTTATGCTTCCCTTCAAATCTGGCCGTGGTAAGAGGTCGGGAGAGGAGGAAGCGTCAAGCGGGGAACTAGCCTTGAACCCTTGCACGGCTGCAAGAGGCATAAAGCCTGACGCCACCTAAATTTGATGGGAGCTTCTCTGGTTGTTCCCAAGGGAAGGCAAGCAGTCTAGGGAGATTCTTGCAATATAGGTAGAGCATGATAACCTGGGCCTTTTGTGAGCGGATCTGGTTGCTTGCGCCAGCAAGACTACATCACCCAGGGTTCACAAGGATGCCCTGGCCAACCACCACTGAGCCCCTTCCTGGTATCCCATCATCAATGCTAAACGGAAGTGGGGAAACCACCAAGTTGGGAGAGCTCCAAGGACCCCAGAGTCCCCCTCCTCTTTCTCCTTCCCCTCCTCTTTGCATTCTCCTCCTCCTCCTCCTCCTCCACAAACCCCGCCCCCTTCTAGCACTGATGATGTTGCCTAGTTGAGTCATGAAACATCTGCAAAACCACCAAGCTGGGAGAGCTCAAAGGAACCCATCGTCCCCGTCCGCTTCCTCCTTCCCCTCCTCTTTACATTCTCCTCCTCCTCCTCCTTCTCTTACACTCCACAAACTCCCCCTTCTAGCACTGAAGCTGCCACCTAGTCGGGTCATGAAACATCTACAACGAAACAACCAATCCCAAGAGATCACGGAGGCCCCTACTTGACTCTCAGGAGGGAAACGGGGGCCTGGGAGAGAGTCCCCCCAAAGAGGCAAGGATCATCTTTAACCTTTTTACCCCACAAGCAGCTGCCATCAGGGGCCGCCCAGCCCACCCCACAAGAAATGTTCATTCAGCAACGCCAGGCCCAAGGGACAGGGCAGGGGCTCCGTGCTGACCCCGCCAAGCCTTGTTCACACAACCGCTCAATTCCAGACCCCAATGGCACTCACCCATGGGCTCCTCCAGGGCCAGCAGCTTCTTGCCCAGGGCCACAGAGGCTCGCTCGGACCGGGCATCCAGACACTCTTCCACACTGAGCAGAAAGCCCTGGCAGAACAGAAGGTTTGTCTCTCGCAAAGGAGTTTTGTGGGGGTGGATGTGCCAGCCTCATGCCAGGCAATCTCCTTCCCAATGGATGGGGCACTTCAGAACTCACCAGGCTGAGCGAGGGCATCAGGAAACCTTCAGCCTCGTGGTTATGGGCACGCTTGGGGGGGCTGGTGTCCAGGAAGAGATCCCTCTCTTCGTCCAGGCTAATCTCCCGGGTCCTGTTGGGGGGACGGTGGAAAACTTTAGCCAAACACGGGTTCAAACTGAGGTGGGGAGGGCTGTGGCACACGACCCAGAGGTGGGCTTTTCTGAAAACAAAAACGGCTCAGGGCACATGTTTTAGATCGATGTTTCTCAACCTCGGCGACTTTAAGGTGGTGGGGAACTTCAACTCCCAGAATTCCCCAGCCAGCCGTGGAGAATTCTGGGAGTTGAAGTCCACCCATCTTAAAAAATGGCCGAGGCTGAGAAACTCCTGTTTTCAATGACGAGCAGATTGAAGAATTACAGCCGCAATATCGCCCCCATTCCTCAAAATGATTTTAATTTTAAACTTCCAATTTTAGCAGGTAAAGTGGATGAGCTGGGCCAGACAAAGCTTCACCTTCTCTATTTTTGTGCTAAGGTAAAAGTAAAAGTTCCCCTCCTTGCACATAAGTGTCAGTCATTTCCGGCTCTAGGGGGCGCTGGTGCTCATCTCCATTACAAAGCTGGAGAACCAGCACTGTCCGAAGACGTCTCCGTGGTCATGTGGCTGGCATGACTAAAAGCCTTCGAAGGCGCATGGAACGCTGTTCCCTTCCCACCAAAGGGGTCCCTATTTTCCTACTTGCATTTCTACGTGTTTTCGAACTGCTAGGTTGGCAGAAGCTGGGACAAGTAACAGAAGCTCACTCCGTGATGCAGCGCCAGGGATTCGAACCGCCGAACTGCCAACCTTTCTGATCGACAAGCTCAGCCTCTTAGCCACTGAGCCACTGCATCCCTCTTTTGGGTTATCGCCCTCCAAATTCTGATTTGAGTTAAAGTCAGCGACTGACCTCTTCCTCCCGCCCAAGGGAGACCGCTGGCCATTCACACCGGCCCCGTCCTGCACAGACTGGATCTTGACCGATGCCACCATCTCCACCATCTGGCCTTCTCCGCAGGGTGAGTTGGCCAGAGGGGTCTCGACAGGGCGGCCTTGGCTCAAACTGCTGTCGCTGCCCCAACGGGGAAGAGGAGCCGGTTCCAGCGGGCGTGGAGACACGCCATGGAAACTGCGAGAGCGAGGTCTCGGAGGGGGCGAGGCAGACCGGGGTCCTGCCCCCGCATCGCCTCGTTTCTCGGTCAGCCAGGGCGGATGGTCGGTGCTGCTGAGCTGAAAATCGTCATCCATCGAGATGTAAGGAGCCAGCATCTCTAAGTCGAGGCCTTCGTAATCCTGCAATGGGGAGCAGGGAGTTGTCAGTAGAGGGGGGAGTCAGACAGAATCTAGAACAGTTGCAGAAATTAGCTATAGTGGAGCCTTGGGTCATGACTGTAATCTGTTCCAGGATTTCGGCCGCAACCCGATTTGGTCATAACCGGAAGCATGACCGTCTGCACATGTGTGGACAACAACACCCCCACTAAATGGCGCCGAAGGGAATATTGGCACAGAAAGGAAACTTTCCAGTGTCAACTAAAAAAAAAATACTCCTTTGGTCTTTTTAGTTGCCAGCAGAAAGGGAGTGGGGGGAAAGCAATGCATTCCTTAAGTGCTTCAGATAATCACCCTGGCAGCTGAAGCTGTTGGCACGCAAGATTATTGCTGGAGAGCATGATTGGTGACTCTTGGCTATGGATGTGTCCCATTGGAGAATATACATCCAGGGGGTGGGGGGAAAGACCAGGGTGAAGGGGGAAATGAATGATGTATTTTAGTGTCGGCTGCACCCAGCTAATGCCAACATGGTCACTCCCAATAAATCTTTTTTTAATTTATTCTGAGACATGCAGCTAGAGACTTTATGATTTGAATGGGGGTGGATTTGTTGGAGCCCTGACATCCACAGCGATTTTGTTTGCCACCCTATTTTTGAATGGTGACCTGATTCAAAAATCAGGTGGATTTATTGTTTGCCACCTGATTTGGTCACGAACAGAAGCGTTTGCGACCCGAGGTTCCACTTTATGTCTAGTTTAATGAAAAAAAGGACAAAGGGAGACATGATAGCAGTGTTCCAATATTTGAGGGGCTGCCACAAAGAAGAGGGGTTTTTCCAAAGCCCCTGAGATCAAGACAAAGAGCAAGGGATGGAAATTAATCAGAGAGAAGCAACCTGCAACTAAGGAGAAATTTCCTGCCAGTGAGGACAATTAACCAGTGGAACTGCTTGCCACCAGAAGTTGTGGTTGCTCCATCACTGGGGTTTTTAAAGAAGACACTGGACAGCCATTTGTCTGAAATCTTCTAGGGCTTCCTCCCTGAGCAGAGGGTTGGACTAGAAGACCTCCAAGGTCCCTTCCAACTCATATTATTCTGTTAAAACCGAAGAAGCTTCTTGAATGAGAAGGGAAATGTTTTGAAACAATAAACCAAGAAAGTCCAGTGCCTTTTGGAAAAAATCACTTTGGGACAGCCATGACCTGGATGATGGAGACTCTCCACAGATACCGAGTCAGGCCAATGAACGGAGAAGGGGGCAGCGAAATATACACCAAAACCTGGAGGGGTTATTTCCTAAATGGGCTGAGTATTTTGGTAGCACAGTAGCTGAAAATCTGAAAACCGCTTTCCCACAATTGAGGGGGATGAAAAACCCAGAAGCAACACGAGTTTCGTGCTGAGAACAGGACAAAGTAAAACTAAGGAAAGAAAAAGGATCTTCTCTACATCCATGAGGGTAGCACAGGCAGTCCTTGACTTATAGCCACAAGGGACCCCAAAATTTCCATCCCTACGTGAGACGTTAGATAACTGAGCTTGGCCTCATTTTACAGCCTTTCTTGGCCCCCCAACAGTCATACCTGCAGCGCCGTCTCCATGCTCTGCTCCTCCTTGCTAGAGGCAAACAGCTTGTGGACGTTCCCCATGTCAAAGATCAGCTCTTCGGGCAGGTCCGACTTCAGGGAGAGGAAGGGAGAAAGGAAATGAACCTGGAGGCTGGCACAACCCCATCACCTTGGGGCCAATTTCCATCCCAAATAGGGCTTCTTCCTTCCTCACCCCCCCCCCCTCCAAAGATGTCAAGTGAAGGCCGCCGTAGACAGGGAAAAGTTACCACGAGGTGATCAACAGAGAGAGAGAGAGGGCAGAAATGTGTACAGCTCTGGCCCCTTCTCCCCTAGATGCTTTTAACCAGAGACAGATAGGTAGACAGACACACAGAGGGATGGATAAATGGATGGATGGATGTAGACAGATGGATAGAGGGATAGATAGATGGTAAACATAGGGAGACAGATGGATAGAGAGAGATTTGGATAGATAGATAGATAGACAGACAGACAGACAGACAGATACAAATAGAGGGATAGATGATAAACATAGGGAGACAGGTGGATAGAGACAGACAGACTTGGATGGATG